>OZ024920.1:27660283-27903397 GCA_964017225.1 Netelia inedita
GAGGGAGAGAGTTGGATCGAGAGTAACCCTCGGCAAGTTGAAGGACGAATCAGTGCAGAAGAAGAAGAAGAAGCGGAGGAGAAGTGGAAGGGTGAATAAAGACGAGATGTATGAGATGAAAAAGAACTAAGAGAGAAAAGTGTGCGATATGCGCGATGCAGGAGGCGGTACTCGTACGATGACGAGTTTCCGAGAGTGGAGCAAAAAATATTTATTCCTATTCTTCGTTTTACACGATTTATTTTATTTTACGAAAATTGTTCAACGTAATTATTTATCGAAAAATCTATTACTCGATTGAATTTATTCGTTGAATACGTAAATGATGGTATTTATCGAGCGATAATAATAATTTATATGGCTTTTTTTTGGTAATCATTTTTTTAAATTTATTGTTCGAACGAATAATCTGAGAACAAATGTAGATCGAATTATTTATGGACAAGTGTAATTTCTTATTTTATTTATTGGTCAGAAGTAAAAGTGGTCGTAACTACGCTCAAATGCATTTTATTTCATTCAAGTAGAGTTTAAAATATTGATCAACGATAAACAATGATAAAAACATATTTATTGGGGAAAACGATTGTTTAAGCGGAGTTTGCTCCAGAGTAATTTTCAGAAATGTATCGTTGCCGATTAATCCATCGC
This sequence comes from Netelia inedita, assembly GCA_964017225.1. Classification (NCBI taxonomy): domain Eukaryota; kingdom Metazoa; phylum Arthropoda; class Insecta; order Hymenoptera; family Ichneumonidae; genus Netelia; species Netelia inedita. The sequence goes on from OZ024920.1 coordinate 27,660,935, forward strand.
CATAATATCGAAAAAAGAGGGAGTTGCCGACGTCGTGGATACCAAGAAGCTAAATGTTGCATGAGCTTCGGGGAATCGGCAACGAACGTAGAGTGAAACAGAAAGAGAGACGGAGAGAAATTGAAAGAGGGTACAACACCAGTCTTCGGGAGATCAAGGCTTCCTGGGATTCATCGAGATCCAACAATGAAGTCTCGGCTTGAAGGATAATTCCGTAGATCCGTAAGTCCATTTTAGTCGGAGATTTTTTAAGTATCGTCGCGATGAAATCGCTCGAAGAGTGAAAGAGAACGATTAATTAAAATCAACGTGAGCGATCGATTAAATTAAAATCAATAAATTTCGATAAAATCGCGACAATTAAAGTGAAATTAATTCAATTCGAGAAAATTACGTCCGTCAATTACATTTAAAAAAGTTGGTTCGATTAAAATGGTAGGGATCGCGAGGGATCGAGGAAATTCGACGAAATTAAAAATTGATTCGATTGTCGAACGAGGAGCTAGTGAATTTTGATTTTTGTCGCATCGCGATGGAATTTTGTAATCCCGTCACGAGCTGTCACGTTGATCGAGATATCGATCACTAAAATGTGTCGAAAAGAAGAAGTATACGAGAAAGAAGAAGAGGAAGATGGGAAGAAAAAAACTTGTCACCATCTGGTACGACAATGCGAGAAGAATCTTCATTACATATCAAAAGCAATTATGAAAGCGAGAGAATCAAGCCTCGTGCGGTTCCTCTGTTACGTGTTTTTCTCATCTCCGTCTCAGAGTCGTTGATCGTAAAAGCGTCAGCGCACGAAGAGTACGCGAGCTCCAACGAGACGTGTCGTTGATCGAGATATCGATAGTAGCTACGGAATTCGTTGATCGATCTCCCTCGTGTACGATCCAGAGAAAGAGAGGCCGAGAGAGAAAGAACGAATTTACGAGGTGACAGACATGCAGGATGGTGAAACCGCGCATCACGCACGAAAAATACGATCGAGAGAAACACAGAGAGAGAGAGAGAGAGAGAGACAGAGAGAGAGACGAAGATGAGAAGTGACGAAAGACAATGGTAAAACGCGCGGACCGAAAATGGGGCGAAGATTGAGAGCGAGAGAACAAATCGTCCACGAACCGGTCGTCCTCGAATGAAAAACAGAGAAAAATAATACGATTCGAGAAACGCGCGTGGAAAAAAGTGTGCGATGATTGGTCCATGCAAGCGGACGCACAGAGGTGAGACAAAAATCACGCGATATTCAAATGAATTTTTGATCGAAAGAAAATATTTAACCCCAAGTATATAATCGTTCGATTAAATTAATAAATCGAATCGATCGTCGACTGGTTGTCATTTTGTTTTAAAAAAATGCAACTGGATGATTTTATACGTAACGACGACATCTGTTTCTATCCGAAAACTATTACCGGCTGCCAATAACTCTCACCGATCTCTGGGACAACTGTATCGCTCGTCAGTCACGAAAGAAGAACATCGCAATTTCCGGGGAGCCGAAAAGGGGACTTCAGCGAATTCTTGGGAACGTGTTCATGACGCCCCGTGCGACAGTTGTCCGAACTTTCTCACAGAATTTCGGGAAGCGAACGAAACTAACGAGAAACGGCATTAACAGTACACGTACGAGACGGGCAAAGAGCAAAAGAGATATGCTCCGGTTTCTTGGCTTCCCTTTTAAGGGAAGTTCCCTAAGGCAATGCGGAATTAAATCAGTGATACCGAACGGTCCGTCGTCGTGGTTTCCTTTTTTTCTACATCGAGAAACTAATTGTCGCCCGAAACTCTTTCCTAAAATAAAAACAAAGAAAATTTTGTTCGTCGAATTAAATGAGATTAAGATTTAAAAAAATCAATCATCAATTTATTATTGATCACTTAACGAACAATATTACAAGTTTATTAATGAATTTTTTTTAGAAGGCTTTGGAAAGATTTGACCGTTTCTATGTCCTTTTTTTCTACATCGAGAAACTAATTGTCGCCCGAAACTCTTTCCTAAAATAAAAACAAAGAAAATTTTATTCGTCGAATTAAATGAGTTTAAGATTTAAAAAAATCAATCATCAATTTATTATTGATCACTTAACGAACAATATTACAAGTTTATTAATGAATTTTTTTTAGAAGGCTTTGGAAAGATTTGACCGTTTCTATGTCCTTTTTTTCTACATCGAGAAACTAATTGTCGCCCGAAACTCTTTCCTAAAATAAAAACAAAGAAATTTTTATTCGTCGAATTAAATGAGATTAAGATTTAAAAAAATCAATCATCGGATTATTATTGATCACTTAACGAACAATATTACAAGTTTATTAATGAAATTTTTTTAGAAGGCTTTGAAAAGATTTGACCGTTTCTATGTCATCGAGCTCATTTTATTCATCAAAATGTAATTGTTATCGAAAAAAAAATTCATGGTTTCCAAGAAAAGCTGACAATTAAGAGAAATCGATCACCGTTAAATTATTAATTGATTGTTTATGGAAAGAAGAAGCACTGAAATAAATGCTCTGAAAAAGTCTACTCGGCCCTTTGACAGACAACGAATAGAACGGACCGACCGAGCGCCGTTCTCCTTTTTCCTTTCGTCCTTTTCGCGTCGTCAAGCATCAATAATTTAGCGCCCCGCGTCGTCCAATAAACCAGAAGGACAAAGCGTGGCCGGAGGAACGAGAAAAGATTCAGTGACGGCAAGAGGGTTGAGCCCGGGGAGGGAAAGAGGAAGATATACAGGCGTAAGACGGGAGAGCACAGAGAAGATCGTGCATCAGCGTATACACTTCTTACGGGATGTTCACATATAGTCAGTGACGCGTCGAGAACGACGCTCTTCTTCTTCTCTCTCCCTCCCACCCCTCCATCACTCTTTCTCCCTCTCCCTCTCCCTCTCGCTCTCTCTCTCTCTTCTCGATTACAAGCAGCAAAAAGCTGCATTACACGGTACACGGAGCGCCGACAAATCGACAGATTATGCCGGACGAGGACGACCCACCGGGAATAAATGAATTGGCTAACGATCCGCGATTTCTATCTCTCTCTCTCGCTCTTGGGTTAAGTTTTCTTCGTTCTTTCGACTCCCTCCCTGTCTTTTTCTACTGCCTCGCTGATACGCTTTTCGTCACCTCTTTCGTGTAGTATAGGTACTTTTATTCAGTTGCGAAACTTAATTTTGTTCTTGCTATTGCGCTAAACGAAAAATTGCAGGAATTACAAAAAAAGGTATGTTTACACTTCGATGGGACTGTCAAGCGGATTGGAATCGTTTTGAAGAAAACAAATTGTTTCCCCCTCCGGGGCTCATTTTTTGCGAGCCAAAAACGGGATTTTCGAAGTTTCGCCACGGCCACAAAAATTGAACTATCTGGATGTTCCTGGGTTTATTCTTCTTGTCTCGGGGAGCCTTTCAAAAAGTTATTCGGTAAATTTTCTGTCAGACGAACGAGAACGGAGATACAGCATCGCCAAAAGTCGATTTTTAGAGGTTTTGCGATACCCACAAAAATAGTTAATCTATTAAATTCTGGTAAATTTATCGACCTTAAGTAGGTAAATCGTTATTTCGGGTTTTTTGAATTTTTCTCCTAGAGTTTTTGAGATATCGGAAAAAATAACATCAGAATCTTCATCAGCGAGTAATTTTCGATTCCATAACAGCCAATTAAAGCCGTTTTGGACGAAAAAAAATGTTGGTCCTCGCCACACGGTGATAGTTGATATTGTATCTCTTAAAACTTACATGCAAACTTACATACTTACATATATATGTATGTAAGTTTATATATGTTTATATATTATACATGTAAGTAATATATATGTAATCCTGAAAATTCGCTTAAACAATATTTTTATTAAAACGTACATTATCAAACATTTTCATTTGGTTACTGCAACCTCTATGCTCAAAGATTCACGAAAAGTATCAAAATCAGACATTTCCTATTTCTAATAATTAATATAAAGATATAGAGCAACTCTTTGATTACTATTTTTATCATTGGCTTTCCATTACAACTCATATACTTTTAAATACCTACATTACTCGTGACTTAATTATTATTTGCGATTAAAAAACGTCAAAATTACTCGAACGTCTTAATGAACAAAATTTAAAGAGATTTGGCTGAAGACCCCGAATCCTCATTCCCATCCACGAATCTCGAACGAGAGATCTCCAATGGAGTTTAATTGTCGAGAGATTAAGCTTTTTCAATTAAGAGAATGAGGAATGGAGAACGAATTGAGTCGGGGGAAATTAAGACGCGAAGAAAGGAGGCGCTATTGCAGATGTTTGCTGGTCCTCGAAAGTCATCTACACCAATATATATATATGCATGTATGTGTTTCCGAGGTGTGCGAGTAAGTAGATATGAAAAGTTTTCAGCTGGCAAGGCGATGCTACAGAATTTCTCGAAAATCGAAGTTTCAAACAATGGCTAAAAAAATGAATAAATCAAAGAATAAATTCTCTCGCACATTACGAATCTCGTTGTTCTGACCGTACGGTACCTTCGGAGTTGAAGTTGGATGATCCGATTATGTGAAGAGAGAACGAGAGACGGAGTGAGAGAGAGAGAGAGAGAAAGCGAGGCCTCGACCACGGAAGCATATCAAATGCTTGCGCGGCCTCGAATCGGACTTCAATAAAAAGAAGCTCGTGGAAAATAAATCGTCAAGAGCCCTTTCCCATCTTTTATATTACGTGGCACAGAGACGCTGCCTCATCTTTTTTATCGCCTCGGCTTTGGTAACTATTCCTTTGGAAAGACTTTGGAAGAAAGAGTAAAAATAGAACGAGTCGATGGGTCGAAGATAACGATTATTAATTATCTTTCGACAAAGCTGTTTGCGCGAATATATAAAAATACTAATAACAATAAGCAAAAATCAATATGCTGATATTGTTTTTTTCTATGTCATAATTATAATATTAATTATCATTATTATTATTGTCATCGTCATTATTGTTACTGTTATTATTGTCCTTAGTATTTTTGTTTTTGATTTTTGTCATTGTTGTTGTTTTCATTATGGTGTATGATTCTTTTGGCGTTTCACGATGTTGCGGATCTTCGTGTAATCCCGTTTGGGAATCCTATAAACGAATACGGGCCAGCACTCTACATGTGCACGGATTTGTGCAGCCCCACAAGTTTGCCTTATCACCAACCAACGTCGCGCATGCCTCGGATATTCGCGTAGGCTTGCGCGACTGATTCTCGCGCGAGACTTTGTTTTAAAATATTGTCGAACGTCAATATTTTATAATCAAATATCGGAACGAAATTATTCAAGGCTTATTCCATTTAAATGCGTTAATAATATTCCATGAACAAATTTCAATTCCATAAAATCCGAATCGGTGTTCCAATATTTATCGAGAGCATCAAAACCTGTGATAGGACGAATAAAATTATTGCGATAGCTGCGAGCAGAACTTTCACCAAGAACAACCATGCATCAACGCGAATTTTAATTTCAAATGCAATTTTTGTTCATTTTTCGAAATAGAAAACTTTGCGCTTTTTTAAAACTCGTTCTTTATTGAGCACTCGTTTACAAAAAAAAACTCCGTTTGAATACCAAAATTTAAGCATCGGTATAATATGTTGATAAAATCGTATCATTATGGAACAAAAGAATTTCTCCTAATACTCCGCATGCAAGCATTATTTTTGACAAATAGAGAAGCCATGATCTTCTTTTAATTAAAATTTAGAAACGCCATTTCCAAAAAATAAAATACCCTTCGATAAAAAAAAACGTTTCTGAAGACCTCGACATAACTAGAATCAGGATCAATATTTTTACCCTTACGTAGATGGATACACAGCCGTAACGGATCGGTAAACTCGGGGAAGAGGATTCAATTGAAATGTTTCGAAACCTCTCGCGGTTCGTGAAATAATTATCATATTTATCCCCGTGTGTGTTGCACGCTCTCGCACGTTTTATCCCATACCTTTCCTCCTTGGGAACATACACAGTGGCCCCAAACCCCCTCCCACCGCCTCTCGGCCCCTCCGCTCGCTTGTCTCCCCCCGCGCACGGGTACTAATTAGCGATTACGAACGGCTCTCGGGCAGGCATACTCCAGAAAGAATATAATTAGCACTTGGCTTTGTGTATGCGAGAGAAAGAGAGAAAGAGACCTCTGGAAATGCTCTCACGCGTTTCGAGAGACCACGGATGGGTACTTATATATATATGTGTAACCAGGAGTACGAGAAGGCCCTCTCGAACCGTCGACCGCGAACTCTCAAGTGCGAAGAGGGCTTCGAAGAGTCATTTCATTTCGTATGGCTGGCCAGCCAAGATTTCTACCTTATACAACAGTAGTACTACTTTTCGTCATAATAAAGTCACAGACCCACAGACACCAACAAACATGTGAGCATGAATCGGTGCTTCGTTGTAAGCCTCAATTTCAGATGAGGTGACCTCAAGTACCATTTGTGTATCCATGATGGTACTTATTTATTATTATGATGTTGATTATCATCAGTATCATCAGTATCATCAACATCCTCGTCATCATCATTGCTATTATTATTATTTTATTATTATTATTAGCGTTATTCAATTTCCAGCAAATTGTTACTCGAAACAATTTCTACGATGATACAAATTACTATATGGTCACTAGTTACCCCTTCGAATTTCCAAGACAAACAATTCGTATTGATAGACCTTATGAACAAACGAATATCCCAAATCGAAATTTGGTACCTACAGTTTGACCACTTGAACATTTTTGATATCTATCCAAGTTTGCCAACTAACAATAAGTGAAAATCTTGGATTGAAAATTAGCACGGTGAAAAATAATATTTCGAATAATTAATTTTGCTTCGTGTGGGGTAAATACTTTCACGAGGAGATAAGACGAATATTAATTCAAAATGTAAATACATGGGAGAGAAATAAAATTGCGAAATATGCAACTCTTTGCATAATTTCTTTATCAGAAATAATGCCTAATGTTTACCCAATGTGCCATAAAAACATAAATACTAAGTTCCACCGAATTTATGGACACTTGAATGAGGATAGTTATTAAGTAGCACATAATTTTTCACACGATGATTGAATTATCGATTGAAAAATTGCCATCCCATCGCGATCAGCATAATCATAAATTCATGTTCCTCTTTTCGTGTAAATAATATCTTGTTTTCTTGAAATTTCTGTCATAGCAGCTCCTAAATCGGAATAATGAGTGAGTACGGGAGACGCGCTGGGGGCGGTGGTGGTGGCGGTCGCAGCGGTGGTGGCGGACGTAGCGGTGGTGGCGGTCGCAGTGGTGGTGTCGCACGTGGTAGCGGTGGTGGCGGCGGTGGCGGACGATGCGACTTCGACGACGATTACGAATTCGAATTACCGAGAGGACATGTGAGCGAACCTAGTGGTGGCGCTCGCCGGAGAACTCGCGATGAGAGTTCCGACAATAAGGGAGGTGGTGGGGATGGTGGTGGGGGCGGGGTTGTTAGTGGAAAACCTCCGAATCCTGGCACTCTTCAGCGTCTTGACAGCATCCAGGATCCCGGAAAACGTTATCATCTTAAAGAAATCATCGGTTCCGGGGTTTGTGGAGACGTTTACGAAGCCATGGACTCTCAAGCCGGTGAGGAAAAACTACCCCCTATTGATTATTACTATTAGTATTAATACTTCGAACCAAGACTTGATTTAGAAACAGACTGCGAAGTTATTACGATTAAATTTGAAATAAAACTTTCCCTGAGCGATTGAAAATTCGACGAAAATCTATCGATTGATTCGTCGATTAAGATGTCCAATTGAACTAGTTCACCGACGCGAAAACAAAAATTTCCGTTGTCAATTCAATGTTTTTCATGCCAGCAAAGTGATTTTAAAAAATTCTCTACAATTTATTGCCCACATTCAACAGGAAACAAGCGGGTCGCTATTAAGATTCAAAGGCTCATGCCGGACACCCAAGCTCTGATCGTCGAGGAGTACAGAGTATTCAGGGATTTCGCCGGACATCCAAATCTACCCGATTTTTATGGTATCTACCGAAAAAGATCCGGCAAAAAGAGCGATCACGATGAGATATGGTTTGCAATTGAGGTAACGTCTATACGAAAAATTAACTTTCAATCGGCTAAAAATAATGATTCTCCTCCAAATAAAAAGGTCACGCTGCTTAATAAATAAATAATAAAAACATATGACATGTAAATACATGTAATATATCACATATATGCACATGTAAATGCACCTATTTGTGTATATGTGTATATAATGTACATAGGTGAGGATGCACGAAGATATAGATGTATACATATACGTTTCTCTCTGTCACTCGTCTCTCCCTCTCTTGGAACCCGGAGGCAATTTCAAGCATTTGAGACGGTCGAATACACGGATAATTTACGACACGCGGGGCCATTAAACAATCATTAAACTCGTTCGTATATATACGGAAGGTGAGGGGATGAGATGGGTGGGTGGGGAATGAGTGGGGACGGGGCGGGGAGGTTGGTGGGGGATAGGGGGAGGGGGAGGGGCAGGGGGGAGCATCGGGGACCCCGGCACGTCGTGGACCCTAATTTACGGTCGGACCTCCGCGGTGAGCCAAAATATTATTACTTATCTCGAGTCGTAACGAACGATTATTTCACAGCAAGCACACCGAGAAAGAGGTAGAGAGAGAAAGACAAAGATGGACGTCATCTCGCTGGTTCCCTTGTTCTTTCTTCGAGCTTTTGCTCCACACTCATACGATTTCTTCCCGTTTTTTTTTTAAATCCGAAACTCTGATCATAAATGGCGGTCGACATTGAACAATATCGTATCTCATCCTGGGAAGGTCTTGGGCGACCTTGGGACCAGGATCGAATAAATTTCATATATTTTCTCGAAATAAAATTTTTCGTATCGGACAATTAATAATTTAATCAATTTTTAATATTCATTAAAAAAAATTAATATGAAATATGATAAATAAAATAATTTATAAGAATACACGGTGACGTAACGTTATTTGGGAGATTTGTAAATGTTTGTAGAAATGATTTGTAAAAATTAACGCGTACAGGTATTACGCATTATTCTCATAATAGTCGTAGCGTGTGTTTCGATATAAAGGCGCGTATGTACACGCGCACCGCATATAGCCATAGGACGATCGAGTACCCCGCGAGGTGAGCTACCAGAAGCGAGTCAACTCGCCATATTATACTTATAAGCAAAAGGCGCGCGCGAGACCCAGAACTCTTCTTTCTCTGCCTCTCCGCTATGCCCGTAAACGTTCGATATGAAATATCGCTGGCAATAAATCTCGGCCACATTGTCGTTACATAAAGCCAGAGAGAGGCTCGCATCTCTCCTTTATCTTGAAAAGAAAACCTCTCGGCGTGTTACGAGTTTCAGCAACGTTGCGTACTTCCATTTTTTGTTCTCCTATCGAGACAATTCTCCCCACTTTTAGTTTTGGCGTCAAATAAATTAATGGTCAAAATACTTTGAATTTGAGAAGAATAAACGCGAACGAATTAATCATAATGAAAATAATGGTAAAAAATAAAATTTGCTGTTATTTTCGTTATTTGAGATGATTTGCAAATGGATCATATTTGGGAAATGAAATTAAGCGTTAATTACAATATTGGAAAAAATTTTGAAATATAAGAAAAAGAACGTTGAATAATTAACTTTTAAAAAATTGAATTTTTTCCCCATTTTTATGAAAAAGGACGAATGTCCTTGGGTCACACGAGATAATTTATAAATGAGATCACGAAGGAGGATATAATACTTATCCTTTTTTCAGTAAAGGCGCACAGTTGAGGAAAGAGTTTCGCACGGTTCGCGATGCACAGACCGCAAAAGGGATAATATATAAATGCATTCGCGACCGAGAGTGTCTGTAGACCAAGGAGAAAAAATAAAAATAAAATCCGCGACCACGATTCAATTTTAATCCTCGTCCTCGAGCGAGAAGACTCTCAACAGAATTACTTCCGCAATTACAATGCCATTTTCTATTATATGACTCAACACTCCACAAAATTTTGTGTAAATCTTGGAGGGTGTCTAATAGCATGAGCTAACAAAACACTGATTACGATAAAATTGACGAAAATTTTCATGTAGTGATATTTTCAATATTATTTTTGTAAGTATTATCGTTATTATCGTTCAATAAATGTCCATTATTTTTTTTCATCAGCTATGCGACGGTGGTCCGGTGATGGACCTTGTTCGAGGTCTTGCGGCGAACGACAAGAAAATGCGGGAAGAACACATCGCGTATATTCTAAAAGAAGTTATCAAGGTGAGAATAATTTATTTTTGAAATAATTGTAATTAAATTCCTTGAACGCCATTACCCATTTAAGCAGTAAAAATATATAATTCGTCAAATATTCAAGTATTCAAACAGTCAAATATTCAAATGCTTATATATTTAAATATTCAAATATTTAAGAATGTTAGGATGTCGGAGGAATATGGTTAAATAGGTTGCAAAGTATAGGCGTGTAAAAACCCAGAAAGAAAGGGTGTGCACAGTAAATTCCCACATTATTATTATTATTTAAGAATGTTCAGACGGATATTGTAAACATCATCTATGTTTAGTTATAGATTTGTTTATTTGTTCGAAAAAATAATCGGAATGTGAAAGCTTGCACGAGCGAAAAGGCTTCATCAGTGGTTAGTATTCAGAATGCAGTTACCCCCGTGCATAAATGCTACCAGAATACGGGGTAGAGATAGAATGAGAGTACAGAAAGGCAACGACGTTATTATAATATAATTGTTGACCCAATGTTACTCGTATATCGCGTTGAAGAGAATGAAAAAGGACAATGCGAGGGAGAGAAGGCTGAGCGCTGTTTTAATCTCGCCTTTGTACCATCTTCAAGATTTATTGACGTCATTATCGTAAAAAAAATAAACATTTCGAGGTTTATTCCTTTCTCCTGATCTTTGATTCACATTCATGAGTAATAATATAGATCCTCACGTTTTCCAAAAATTTTCTCAATTAGCAACATTCATTAACAATTATAAGCAAATATGAATATTTATTTGATTATCGGGTAAATAAATAATAAATGCGAATTATCATTTGACTATTTAATTAAATAATTTCTGTTGAAAGTAACAACTTTGATACTGAATTAGTTATTACTAATTATTATATTTTTGATAATTGAGCTTATTTGAAAATAACAGAAAAACTAATGTCCGGTTTCTTCACACCTCTTGATAATCGCCTTCCAGATAAATTTATCCGGTTGATAAATGAAAATACGTTTTCTTCACTAAAACCTCAAGTTACTATTCTCCCCCTATTCAAATCCCGTACAAAAGGTAGTACAATTTCATTATTAAATCAACATACCGTCCGTCAGCAATTGCGAGAGATTTTTAAATACATCTCCGCACCATTACGAAAAAAAAAACAATTTTTTACACGAGGAAAGCCACTCGTCTCGAGTCTTTTTAAAATCGTCGATGTCGATGATCGTGATCTCCAATTACATATAAAATTAAAAATGATCAAACGTTCGTTAAATAATAAATAACCTCTGCCTATATATATTTTATGATGTCTATATTGGTGCCAGGGTTCGAAATCTCGAGGCTCCATTTGTTAAAAAATAGCGAATGAAAATGAAATGCAATTTTATTGGACAAGATAAATCGCAATGAGTGTGCCTCTTTCGATCATGATCCACCTGGTGCGTGCATGCGTCCTTGGGCGCATAATAAAAGTGTTTTAATTATATATATATCTATATATATATATCACATATCGCACCCATTGCCCCGGCGAAAGAACGCGCACGTTTATAATGGGGCTGCATTCTTAGCTCGGTGACTCCGAGAGAGAAGGGAACCGATACACAGCACTAACTATGGGATACGCCTATACATGTATATATGTATATATATTGCACATGTAAATTCGTAAATATATACATCGTACATAAAGGGAAATATATAAGCGAACGTTGCAGCTCTTTCATATTTACGACCTCGGTAGTTTGTCACTAAATCATTAGTGACTTACCACGGCGGGTCTCCGTGGTGGTAGTGGTGGCGGTGGTGGTAGTGGTGGCCACGAGAGGTTCCAGTCTCTCATGCCCTTCGGGAGAGCCCCAAGAGGAACTTCTTTAAGATGCATTTTCCATTATACATATAAACATATATGCATCTATTTATACGTATGTGTATCGTACGAACGAATATAGGTATAGTAGGGTACGCGTTTCACGGGCCCGGTAGCGATTCGTCGTCCATACGGTCACTCTTACGGTAAATCAGGCCACGCTGACGTTTAATGCCGGCAAATTACACGCAAAATAAATGCTCGTTCTGTACGGTGAGAAAGAGAAGAGTTCTGAGCTAGTTCGATATATACATGTATACGTTTGCGTATTTAAATATACTTGTAAATCAATAGACATATGTAACTAGCTCAGAACGCTGTATGAGCAATATATAATATAAAATTATTATTTTTATAGCGTCGATTTATCACAAAAAAAAGAAACTATAATATAATTTTAGATATCGATATTACCAAAAATACAAATTTCGTGTCTACGATTAATAAAATTATTTTATTAATTATTAATTATTAAGTTTGATAAAATGTATTTGTTTGTTTCAAGGCATTGGTGCACCTGCATGAGAATAACGTGATTCATCGTGATGTACGGGGCAATAATATCTTACTGACGAAAGAGGGCGAAGTCAAGCTCGTGGATTTCGGGCTAGCGCGAATGATCAAGGGTGAAATGGGAAAACGTAAAACGTGTATAGGTTCACCATGCTGGATGGCACCGGAAGTTGTTATGAGCAGCGCCGAGCCCGAGATTGGTTACGGAAGTCGCGCCGATGTTTGGGCGATCGGTATAACAGCGATCGAACTTGCCGATGGGAAAGCACCCTTTCAGGACATGCACCCAACACGAGCGCTCTTTCAAATCGTAAGAAATCCACCCCCGGGCCTCTACAGACCGGCGAACTGGTCGGCGAATTTCAATGATTTTATTTCCGAGTAAGAATGAAAAAATAGAGCGTTAATATTGTCGTAACGAATATTAAAATTATTGAAAATCGAGCTAACGATTATTACAGATGCCTGGAGAAAAATCCTGATAACAGACCCTTCATGGCGGAAATTTTGGAACATCCTTTCCTCGCGGAACTTCCGCAAAACGATTATCACGTGAGACACATAATTATCCAAACGAAAAAGACATTTCGACCAACGTATTACAATTTTTTAATTATATTCACTAATTTTTTTTTTTCTGCAGTTGACTCAGGAGATAAAAACACTTTCGGGGAATTACCGTGAAAGAGGAAGAGCAGGAAGGAAATCCGAAGTTATTATACGGAAAGGATTCCTTAAGGTCAGTGATGGTATATTAGAAATATTTAATAATATTTAATATATTTAAATAAGATTCCGGAAGTAAGAAAATTTGAATTTCTAATTCCTTTATACCAGACTCATCAGACCAATCCACCGGAACAAATGTTTACCGAGGATCTCGCTGCGCTTGAGGTATTGACCGAAGACGCGGTACTGGACGAATTACAAGCGAGACTAAGTCGAGGATTTTTTCACACATTTGTCGGTGATGTTTTGCTGATATTAAATCCAAACGAGATTCAAGACATTTACGGTTCATACGTAAGTCTCCCATGAATAAGCAACATTTAATTAATGTTGATAATTTTTATAATTATTTTCTTTGAATTTTACTAAAAAATCAATTTTAAACATTAACTAGTAATTTTCATGTTTAAAAGCATGGGGTGTCATGTAATGCGTTTTTGTTTTCAGTTTCACGGAAAGTACGAGTGCAAAAGCAGATCGGACAATGCGCCGCACGTTTATTCGGTCGCCGATAGCGCTTATCAGGATGCTTTTCACAATGAGGAGCCCCAGCACATTTTATTCGCTGGCGAAAGTCATTCGGGAAAAACAACTGCTGTACTTCACGTGATAAGACATCTGATGTACTTAGGCAAGGTATAGAGTGTATTTGCATTTGTTTCGAAAATAATTTTGATTTTAATAATCAAAATAATAAATATCGTTAAAATGATAAAAATAACGATGGTAGTTTAATTAGTGTAATTAGTAATTTTAATTAACACAATTTGTGAGCCAAAGTCACCCTTCGAAGGGTTTAAATTGTGAAAAAACCTGAATTGCAAAACAATAATGTTTCTAATTTACAGGGCTTAAAAGACACGGGTGCAAGATTATTGAAAGCAATGGATTTGATTCACGCGTTCTGCCACGCGGCAACTCCCCTCAATCCGAATTCAACAAGATGCGTCCTTCAGACACAGACGACTTTTGGTTCCACTGGCAAAGCTTCGGGGGCGATATTTTGGTTGTATCAGTTAGAAAAATGGCGTGTTGCGACACGTGATCGGTGAGTGTCTAGTCTCTTTTTGTTCACCGGTTTACTCCCCTGAACGCTGCGAACCGAATAGACACGGCTGTATCACCGGTTGCGGTGCGCTTGGCGCTGTCCCGCCTGACCAGCCGGCGAGTTGTACTACTTATAAAAATTTCTAGAGGGGTTACATGCTATATAAATTCTCAAAATCAGTAGTGGATGTTTTTCTTTGGTGAGCGCTTCATGTGCTCTATCTGTTAGGTGAAAAATGAGCCTTTTACTCAGGTGTCTACTCGAAAGGTAGTAATAAACTTCGCTCGAAAGTGTCGACTTACAATCAGATGCCGATTTTTATAGCGAGGTATAATTACTCGTTGACGAGAAATCAATATAAAATTGTCATATTCAAAGCCTTTGCTAAGTGGGGACAAAACGCCATATGGCGTGTCAGTTGGTTATTCTCAAATCGTGATACAGTCGTGTATTTTAATTAAATTTAAAAAAAAATTTAACACACCAATTAACCAAGCATTTATAATTTAATTTATATGATAATCGAACGGTACGTATATTGCTTTTCATTAAATTATTATCTATTTATCGTCATTTCATTTCTCTTTCCAGTAACCAGTCGAACTTTCACATATTTTACTATTTCTACGATGGTCTCGAGGCGACTAACAAATTGGACAAATATTGCCTTTCACCCGGTCGCAAATTCCGATACCTTAGAATCGGTGACAAAGGTTCGGGTAACAAGCGTTCGTTTAAAGTTCGTAACGATCCTGCTGGCAATAGTTTGAAATATCACGAACTGAAGGAAACTTTGAAACTCATGGATATGGAAGATGATGAAGAAGTTATTTGGAAGACTCTAGCTGCGATTTTGATTCTCGGCGAAGTCAAATTTATAGAGGGTAACAACGGTGACGCCGAAGTCGAAAATATTGCCACCGCTAATATGGGTACATCAACAAACTATCTCCGAATACTTTTGAGAATTGATTTTCTTTCATTAAACTATAAATGTTACTATTGTTTGTCGCGCCTCAACAGTCGCTGAACATTTGGGGGTGGAGCCGAAAAAATTCACCTGGGCTCTAACGAATTATTGCCTGATAAGAAAAGGTGCTGCTGTACGTCGTAGACACACTTGTGAGGAGGCTCGGGAAGCAAGAGACGTGCTAGCAAATACAATTTATCAACGTCTGGTCGATTGGGTCATCAATAATGTTAATGAAAAATTGACCACCACCCGCACCCTTTTGTAAGCAATTTGTGAATTTTTGTGTAAACACTAAAAAAATGCACCGATAGCACGTGATTCTTTTCCAACAAATTTGCAAATAATTTCTTAATGAATTTAATCGAAAAATAAATTAGTTAGCTGGGGCGTTTGCAACTTTGCTCTCGTACTCATTCAAAATGTAATATAACTAAACTAAAATTTATGTAAATAATTATTTCCTCAATATTAGATAGCAAACAATTTTGTTCCGATCTGTTCATAGCGGTGACAAATTCAGCGTGAGCGTTTTTGATCTATTTGGGTTTGAGTGTTTCGTCGTAAATAGACTGGAACAGTTGGTCGTCAATACGATGAACGAGCAATTGCAGTGCCATTACAATCAGAGAGTTTTTGCCTGGGAAATGGTTCGTAACAAACTTTTACAAAGTACATCGTCCAAATTAGATTTGGTAAATTCGTATTTTCAATATTTTGTCGCGTAGCAAGAACAACAGGAAGAGGACATTCCCGTGCAGCAGTTGCACTTTTACGACAATAAAGAAGCGATCGATCAACTGATGAACAAGAGCACTGGCCTATTTCACGTAATAGACGAAGCATCGAGACAATTGCAAGATGCTCAATTTATTCTCGAGAGGATCGTCCAACGTGGCAAAAATCTTCACGTTAAACCCGTTGGTACTCATGAATTTACGGTTGCTCATTACACGGGGAAATTAATTTACGACGCTAGCGAAATATCGGAGAAAAATCGTGATTTCGTGCCCCCCGAAATGATCGAAACCCTGAGGCTTTCGTCATGCGCGCCAGTAAGATCGATGTTTGTCAATAAATTGACGAGATCAGGAAATTTGACGATTGTCGTAGAACATCCGAAGGCGTCGGAGAAGAAAACCCCAAAGGGCAAATGGGGGTGTCTCGTCCAGGAAACTCACAAGATAAGGGTAAATCTCTTTTAAAATTTTAACGCTACTACAATGTTTGCGAAGATTAGTTTAGTACATGAAATTAGGCAATTAAAATGAAAAACAAACCAATTTATCGCGTTCAAAAATAATAAATATTGTTGGGCGAATAAAATTACTAAAAAATAACCGTTTTAATCAAAACCATTGACGCAAAGTATATTTTATAAAAAAAAATACAAACACAATTTTATAATTATGTCAAGAAATCAGAAAAAAAATTGGCGAATTTATGAGTCAAAAAGTTAGCTGATAAAAAAAAGGTCAACTCCGGGTGGGAAATTTTGGAGGCGGTTACTGACCTGAGACAATAAAATTAATAAAAGCAATTTTTACGTAGTTCAAAATGCAAATCTAATTTCAACAGAAATACAACACAGCATCCAGAGGACAATTCTCACAGACGCGCAAGATGCGTACTTGCGCAGCTACATTTCGCTCGACGAGTCTCGAAATATTGAAAAATTTGTCCGTCGGGGGTGGCAGCGGCGGAACGTATTTTGTCAGATGCGTGAGGGCCGATCTCGAGGGAAAGCCACGTGGTTTTTATCGCGAAGTCGTGAGACAACAAATAAGAGCACTCGCGATCCTGGACACCGCTAAAGCTCGACAGCGTGGTTATCCACACAGAATACCGTTTCAAGAATTTCTTCGAAGGTAAAGATGACAAAGTATGAAATTTATTATAAACGACAAATTTTAATTTCTTAAAAATTTTACAGGTACAAATTTTTGGCCTTCGATTTCGACGAGAATGTCGAAATGACGAAAGAGAATTGTCGTCTGTTACTCATCCGGCTAAAGATGGAAGGATGGATAATCGGCAAGACTAAAGTATTTTTGAAATATTATAACGAGGAATATTTATCACGTTTGTATGAGACACAGGTGAAGAAAATCATCAAGGTCCAATGTATGCTGAGAGCATTTTTGGCGAGAAAAGCCACGAAAACAACGAAAGCTATCAAAGTTGAGAAAGAACTTGGTACGTAATGCATGCCATGATTTATTATTGAAAAATTAATTCGATTTAAACCGTGAGTTTAATTCGGAAATAATTTATCGAAATTAATCAAAATACATTTTCGTTGCTACGTGATATAATTTCTTACGATTGTTAACGAGAATCGTTTCAGTGAAGAAAGCGGAGTCCTCGTTGCAGAGGACTCCGACTCAAGATTTGTCGGACGACCAAGCTGCCATGATGATACAGAAAGGTACAATAATTGCCGATTCGTATAATTAACATATAACAATTTTCCTTCAAATTATTCGATCGAAAACTTGATGGATTTTGTAAATAGGAGTTTGATCTAATTTTTTGTATTTTTATTTATTCAATGACACAGTATACCGGGGTCATGTTGTGAGGAAAGAGATCGGTCCAATACTGAAGGGGACTATGGATCAGGAGACGAAGGACTTTATGCAATTTTACAGCAGCAAATGGAGATCGAAGAGCATGTTTCAAGTCCTCCTACAGTACCGTGCAGCCCGTTATCAAGACCTCGTGCAATTTTCGCAACATGTCAGTCAAAAACGTTGCAAATCTCTCGATAAATTATTAACTCGATTTATTCGATTTTTTAATTGATTTTTTGTTCACTTTTCAAGGTCCATCTGTTCAATCAAGTGCTGCAAGCATCTATGCAGATGACGATGGAACGTGTACCATTGGACAAAATTGACCCAGGCATGCAAGTGTCAGCTTATCTAGGCCAGTCGAAACCCCCCCAAGTACACAAATTGCCGTTCAATTTTGAGCACGAACTTCCGTACTTCGACTCTACGTTCATGAATGACCCGACGAAAGTGAAAGCAGGAACCGGGTCAGTCGATTCACGATTTACGTATTAATTTAATTAGTTTTTCGTGGCATTACATTCTATTTTTCGTGAAATTTAGTTATTTAGTCCTACTGTCCATATCGCAAAATAATGGAAAGATGGACACTCATGAAAGATTGTAAATATTTGGTGGCGTCGATTCTTTTGTTATCCGTTACATCTGGTAATTCTGCAGATCGATGACATCTTTGGCGTCTGACGACGAACACGAGCCCTGGGATGCGCCATTACGGAGACAAACCGTGCCTTGGGCCAACGAGAATATACACACGAGAGGTGCGACAAAATTGGACACGAGAAATTATCTATTTGAAAATGGAGACCAAACGAGAACTAACCACCGCGTGAAATGACGCCAAATTGAATTTTAAAAAAAATATCTTTGATTTTTTTTCAAAATGCCCGCTAATATTTATAAAAATTTTAACTTTACGACCTTTTTAACCACAGAAAAACCACGTTTCTCCACTTTCTCCTAAAGTAGTGAAAATAGTTTACAAAATACATAATTGACATCTCCCAAAGAGTCTTTGATTAGTTAATTAATTCATAAGAAAACAAAAATCTGTAACACAAGTCCAGGACAGTCCTGCTGTCATCAGCCGATCGCCCCAATATTTTGATTTCAGAGGTTGCCGTACAGACCACAAACTCGCCTCATCGTACAGCTCGTCCGGCTGTGAGCGATGGTCAAAGTCTCATTTACACCCCGTTTTCGAGAGATCCGAATGTCCCAGTACAATGCCCACCGGAAGAAGAGCCAAAGCCGAAGCCAACTTCCGAATTTCAACCTTCAGCCAACACTCGTAATCAGCTGCCTCCGACTTCTCACGCTCATAATCCTCGCTCAGTGAGTCCAAGCATCTCTATCTCATATGAATCACCACCAGACATCCACTTATCCGGCATCATGTTCCAGCGCATGATCACTTTAATGAAAATCCACGATTCAACAAAAAATCAATTATCCCGTCATAAAATAGCTGAGCAAAAATTCTCATCCCGTTAGAACCGATTTCATGGACGTAAAGTGCGATGGTCGAATCACAGCATCTACCAAATGGATCCAATTTTGGGTTATGGCTAAACCCTCCTAATCGACGTACCAGTATTTTGATCGTAACTTGGATTTGTTTATTTGTGTTTAGAACATTAACGAAGGTACCGGATCCATACGCTCCAGGAAGAAAGTACCACCACCTCCAATACCGATTAACGCTGCACCAGCATCCAGCCGTGGTTACAACAATCAGATATTGGAGAGTCCTAGCATGGATAACGAGCCGGGTTGGGATTACGACGATAGAATGAACAAAGAAACATCGAACGGTAATCGGTGAGTGGAGTTATAAAAATAATGCAAACGTGTATACTCTTTGTTCTAAATTGAAATTGTGTTCGTAAGTATCAATCCGATACAAGAGATGCAACGAATCGGACGCAAAAGTAACAACAACGAGGACGAAGATGAGGCTCCCTTCAATTTCCAGGTGAGTTCAATCAAATTCAACGCAATCGGATAAAATGCTAAAAAACGTTGAATCTCGAATGAAACAACTCCAAAAGTTTGGAGACACTTCGAAAACGCGATTCGTAAATTCTCTGGCAACGCGCGAAGGATTTTGATAAAATTTAATTTAGAGAACGGAGAATTGTGGCAACAAGTGGTTCTCATTAAAGTTTTAACACAATTGGTTACTTGATGCCGGCAAATTGACAAATTGCGTTTTGCGGCTGTCCATCTCGCACACCAGAGACAATTAGTTGAGAACTAATCGATACTAGCGTAAAACGCTTCCTAATTAAAACTGTAATGATTTAATAGGCAATGTTGAGAAAAACGAATCATCCACGCGCCTCCATGAAACGCAATCCAATATACGACAGTTACGCCGGAGCTGTGAGCTCGCCAACCTCACCGCCGTATACACGCCCATCATCGGAGTATCGTGGCTCATCGAGTCGCGATGATCGCAGATCCAGCCACGATGATCGCAGATCTAGTCACGATGATCGCAGATCCAGCCACGATGATCGCAGATCGAGTCACGATGATCGCAGATCAAGTCGCGACGATCGATACGAATCCAATGTCGTTTACAGGAGTGGACCCAGTCGTATGGATTCGCCCGAATGGAGTCCGAACGAGATGATAAGAATGTCAGAGAAATATGGTAGAGACGGTGCATGGGGTGGAGAACCACCTGAAGGTCCGAAAATGGCCCATGTCGAGATAGCACCAGGAATAACGGTTCACGGTTACGTTCACGAATTGTAAATCGACGAAATAATAGAGAACACGGGCTATGAAACTTGAAAAAGAAAATGGAATTACTATACGAAATGAGTTTTGACGTTGTGGAAAAGGGTATTAGGGATGATCGAGATTTGCAGTAAATGCCTCGATCGAATGAGTCCCAGGGGTAACGTGAATTCAAATGGTAGAAGAGTGTTAAAGACTGAGAATAAATTGAAAATCTCAATAATTTTTTTATTCGTACAATTGATTATTCGCGCGCGTCTCGTTTCATGAAAATGCTGAAAAAGTCAAATTCTTCAAATGAAACAAGATCATTGCGAGATGAAAAGAATTCAGTTTAAAAAAAAGCTAGAAATTGCAGTTTATGAAAATATTAAGTAAATCGGTCGAATGTTCAGCTTAACTAATCAATTTTCGGCAATACCTTTTATTTAAATTCAAGATGTCTTCGCTACGTTGATATTTTTTTTTTTCAATTTTTATCTTACTAGTTTACACTAAAATTTCTATCAATCTTTACTCGTATCTGGGAATGTACGTGCGATACCCCCATAATGACACATAACCAAAGTTATAAATAAATGGGATTTACAATTATACATATATATATACACAACGATTTATCTTAATAAAATTTCGAAAAATACATCAAAGTTGGCGGTCTCGCGATAACGTTTCATCACCTGGAATTGGATTTATTTCCATATATCGATGAAAACAACGATAAACCGCGAGTCGAAAACATAACTGCCTAATCGTTCTATCAATGTTAACAAGAAAATAGCAATGTTAAGATAATCATATCGTATTGGACGATAACAACAGATTCAAAATGTACGATGCTCTCACATATTCCCTGTTCGTGAACGACTTTTCCAAAAATCGGCTACGAGAGCATTTTTATTATTGTTATATGTTATTGAATTTTTTTGCTTACTTATACCAGAAATGTTTCTGCTGAAAATAAAAAACAATTTCAATATTCTCATGCCTGAATAAAATATTCGAAAAAGTCGAAAAATCATTACAAAAAATATCTTCACGGGTGTGTGTTTTTGCGTGTGTATGAAACCTGCATTTAAAAAAAAAGACAAAAACGAAAAATCATAAAAGGGTTCATAATTTTTTAAACGTGTCTTCAAACGCTTCAATCGCGATAATGACTGAAAATATTTTCATTTCTCACAGTATTCTCGTTCCAATAATTTCTCATATTATTAAAATGTTGCCAAATAATTCATAGAATGGCTTCCTCATCGAAAAACTTGGGAGGGTGAAAATAAGCGTTGTAGAAGTGTCCATGTCAAAGGTTACACCAAAACTAGAAAACTAAATATTTAAACCGGAAGATGTGACGCGTAATATTTGAAATCAGGCACGAACTACTCAACAAATATAATTTGTCTCTGGTATAGATTTTGGTATACACATGGCCTGCCGCGAAAATAATATTACGAGTCCGAATTTGAAACAAAAATCACTATATTAATATTATCACCAATAATCCCAATGACAATAAATATTTCAGTTCTACTAACCGTTTAAATCCACCCTAAACAAAATCCGGGGCATTGGTTGATTTTTAAATTAAATCGTCAAGTGAAACCTGATTATAAAATTAACAGTAGGATCTCAAAATCATTTAATGTTGCAGTTCACCGTGAAAAATGAAAAATCATCTGAAGTTCAATAAAAACTGTGTGAGTGTGTGTATGTGTGTATACGTGATTCTGTCATTAGCAATTTGTTTGGATAGATCATTAATATTTTCCATCGAGGTAGTCATTTACCGACGATCTTTGCGAACCCTCCAATAATAAAGGTAGGTTTTCGTACTTATGCAAAATTCGCAAATAGTGTTTTATGAAGAACGTTTTGAAAATAATGTTTTTGTAATTTTTATAACGTTCTAAAAACATGCCAATTTAAAAAAAAAACCTCTTATATCATTATGAAGTACGCTTATATCGTGTACAAGAAAATTTTGAATTGAACAAAGACAAAAATCGAATTATTAATTCAAGAATCAAGAACTTCACACACAGAAATGTAACTGCAAATAAAGAAAGCAGCATTATTAATTCCTTTAGGAACCTTCCTAAATTTTACGTCAATCACGACACGATAATTTGTTAATAATCATCGTTCTTCATTTTGAAATGAATAGTATTACTCATAACGAATATTATCGGTTAATATATCTGAAAGATAGATAGATTAATAACTCGTTGATTTATCAGTTAATAAATAATCGTCTCGATATACGAATATTGTTGAATTATATCGATGAGATTTTTCGTGAGAGAAAACTGTTGCCATGTACTTATAAAAATAAGAATAAATACAAATGTGCACACAGAATCCATCCGATTTATATATTATATAATGCTTATCGTCCCCGTAATCCATAAAATATTTATTATCATTAATAAAAATATGAAAACA
Organism: Netelia inedita; assembly: GCA_964017225.1. Taxonomy (NCBI): domain Eukaryota; kingdom Metazoa; phylum Arthropoda; class Insecta; order Hymenoptera; family Ichneumonidae; genus Netelia; species Netelia inedita. The sequence goes on from OZ024920.1 coordinate 27,684,113, forward strand.
TATATGTATATTATGCGAAGATTGGTAAAAATTGTACGTACTGGCCATCGATAAAAAAAATATACAATTTTTCATAAAATATAAAAAGTAATTTTCTATAATACTTTTTCGCTCGATTAAATATTCTGCAAGAAAATAAAAATCGTATTCAACAACCAATCACAGTGTTTAATATTATCCGGCGTATATCAAATAATACGAAATTTAGTGAATAATTCACGAATGGAAATTCATCAAATTTATCAAGTCTCACAGCCTTTTATAAATCGAATGATAAATGACATTGCTGAAATTAAAAAAATAGATTCGACCTTTTTTTGTCATTTTATTCCTAAAAATTGCTAATCTGGATGCGGTTCGGAATCCTGTCGAGGATTATTATTGTTTTGCTGGGAGCTTTGCTTGATGATATTGACGAGAGTATCGAGCCTGGTCGGATGAGTTATTTGAAGTACCATGTGAGCTTCCTCCAAGATCAATAGACCATTGTGAGCATCGCTCGCTGATAAATTGTGAGCTGATATTACATGCCGTCTCCAGGCTGCGTGCGTTGGCAAAACCTGAGCAACGTGAACAAAAAATCGTAACGACGAAAATAAGATTTTCGTCATTTACTTCGTCAATATGCAATTAAATTTTACAATCCGCAAATTGTTTCACATTCTGCACAAGTAGAGCACCAACGATTTACCCTGTTCCATTAAATAATAACCGAAGTTCAAGCAAAAATACACCCACGAAAGGCTTTTTCGCGAAATAAAAAAATTCGAAGAATCAATTTTTTCCTTCTTTTTTTATGTTTTCATCGTTGATGTTAAATTTTTCAAAGCTTATTAAAGCCGATATATATTTTCTTACGCAGAAATTGAAAGAGCGGAAATAACGGGGGAGCGAGGGGAGAAAGAGTAAAGACGAGAAGAAGAGAGAAGAACCGGGGCTAGCATTAAGTCTTAGGCATTAAGTATAATATTAAAGTTAAGTATAAGGAAATCAGTTTGTAAATAGAGGTAAGATGGAAAGAAGGAGGGGATATTAATAGCAAAAGCTGTACATGTGGAATAAACTGAAGTAACTAACTATTTTGTTGCGCGATTCATTTTGTAAATTAGTAGAAGCGCTTAGAGTTAATAATTTTGGGCGACGATCAAAAGTAAACGTAAATTTCGTTAATTTTATTCCTTCGGACGGTTTCGGGTGAAAACAAACCTGTAAACACCACTTGCAATTGAGTCTGGGTGATATCGTATGAACGGCCTTTATGTGCCTCCTGCGAAAACCCCAGCTGGTATAAGCACGATCGCAGAATGGACATGGAAATGGTGGATAAACGGGTCCTCCTTTGGTCGTCGTTGGCGTTTGAGATTCGTCTTTGAGTTCGGAATTTTCCGGATTAACGAAAGATGAAAAAGTCGACTGCGACGATATTTGACTCGGGGATGAAAAATTCTCCGATTCCGGACAGTCGCTGTTATTGACACGATCTTCCGGAAAAGTGGATGAATTTTTCAATGTCTCGAAGTGATCCAGTTGTGATTTTTTACTCTCGAATTGCGTCGTTGCCTCGACACGGCCGGAAGTATCACGCGCCTCGGCAATTATCGTTACCTTAGCTCGAGAACTTCCCGCGATCGTTCGATCGACTGAAACTTAAACGTAAAAATAGAACTAATTTCAAGAAAATATTTTTATCACTTTTAAAGATTTTCCGATGAAAAATCGGATTAATTCACGGAATCCAATCAATTATTCTTCGAGCTATCTTTTGCCTGAGAATTGAATCGTTCCGATCCCTCGCGTTCTTTGATTTTGAAAAAATCGAAAAGTCGTCAAACGTTTATAATTTTTATCCTCCCACTCGCACCCGAAACAATATCTCCATCGAGGACAGTGAATAGACGATTAAAAATGTAAAATATGTTTATATTTTGTTTTTTTTGTTTTGTTTTTTTTCGACCAGTCGTGCGTCCTGTCTACAATATTATATTCGCTTTAAGTCATAATCTTTACAATAATTCAATCGTGGTGAAATTCAACGTGCCTCAAAATTTTGTTCGCTAAAGCATAAATAACAAATAAATCCAACGTCGAGCGTCTTTTCTCAAAAGCCTGCAAAAAATCCTTCCAACTTAGGAGAATCTTGTGATCGTCTTTCTTTTCTTTTGTAAAAAAAAAGAAAACGATTCGGGCACCACGATTGAATCGTACATTTTTTTTATGTATTTTGTAATAGGTATTTCACGCTCGTTCGATAAGCGTACATCGTTTTTTTTCTCGTTTAAATAATTCTACAAGCACATTATGTTTGTTTTTTTCTCTTCTCGTACTTACTATACACATAGTCTTGCCGTAAAGCTATTATTTCTTCCGAGACAGGTAAAACGCTAAAGATGCTGCGCGGGTACGCTTGTTTTAAAATTAATTTGTCTATCAGAACCTCGCTCAAACACAGTCGAGTGTGTTTGTGCGAGGGTTCTTTCCTCTTTTGTTTTGTGTGTAAACGAGCACCGGTGATTTGTCTCGCAAAATACTCGAAACGACACCGAAACGATTCTCGTACGATTTTTAATCGTTAAACGCTAAATGATAATTGTGACGACCATCGAAATTCGTTCGAGGGTCGGAGGAATGTGTTGTTGGGTCTTAAATTGTTCTTCCGTGCAGTGGAACGTAGTAAACGTCGATCAACCACGGACTGACAGCACCAGTGAATAATTTACACGAAAATCATTTTTTTTTCTCGATCATTTTGCTTCGATCACTTTGGGCTTTTCGTCTCGCCACAGGCGCGTTTTTTTTCTTTTTCCAACGTAAATTCTCCACTTGGTGGACGAAAATCATATAAATTCTAGAAAGAGATATTTTATTCGCGGTCATAGGGGTTTTATACCCGGTCAATCAACGAAGTCAAAGAAACACTGGTAAACCAAATCTTCTCGACGAATAAAAAATATATATATATTATATATTCACATACATAATTATAAACGCGTGTGAAAGCGTTTTTCGATCCGAAACTCGCGGAAGGCTTAAAAAGAATTAACATTTGTCTCGGAGAAGAAGAAGAAGAAGAAGAAGAAGAAGAAGAAGAAGAAGAAGAAGAAGAAGAAGAAGAAGAAGAGACAAATGGAAGCGTATAAATAACTTGACTGCGGCTAAATGTCTACTTTTGTCTGTCCGTCGGACCTAAACGTCTACTTTCGCCTGTTCGTTTTCTATGCCTCGTTCTATCACGTTAGCCTCGCTGCCAGCGTTTGAAAACCCTGCTAACACCATGGATTATCCATAGGGGAGATTCTCTTTCGACACCGATAATGTACGAATCCCATCGCGAAATTATTTTCGTTTCTTTATAAACTTTTCACGACCGCTCGTGCGTTTTACTCGTACGAGTGATTAATCTCGATTGGCACGATCGAGCCGGCTCAATATTTCTCGTGAAACGGCATAAAAATCGGCGATCGATAATAACGATCGATAAATCGCAATATAAATCGATTAATAATCGATTAATAATCGATTTATTAATTCGATTAATATCGATGGCGTTCGATTCGAATCGTTGCGAATCCGTAATAATCGATACGAATCGATAGTAATCGCGATATCGATACTAATCGATACCAACTGATAATAATCGATATATACATATATATATATATCTATCGATTATGAAAAATCGTAAATAAATCGTTTTCAATTTAACCAGTGAAAACGTTTGAATTTGACTCCTGATTTGGAACGCCCCAGTCATTGGGTGTATACCGAGCGCCTCTGAAACAGATATCTCTTCAAGCCTCTGTTGCTAGTATCAATTTTCGTAACGCAGTTCTTCCACACCTCCTCCCATTCAACGCTGTTCGGCATTAGACCGCTAAAGTGCAATAAAACTTCTCTAATAAGATGTATTTTGTTACAGTCGAACTGTTGTTTGCCCATTTTACCATTGACGTTACACAATATTCTCTCCTCAGGGGTAAATAGTATCTTCATGAGGTCGCAGGCTAGATGGTCCATGGGTCGTGAGGTTGCCCATGTTGATATTATGTCGGGGCTCGGCAGTAGATCGGCGTAGGGCAGCCGCTGATAAGCGTAAATCTGTTGCTTGACATCCGAGATCGTCGTTAGGCCCGATAATCCGGACAAACCGGATATGTCGCCAGTAGGGCTGTCCCCAGACCCTGCCACACACACACATATCGGGCGCAATCGCCACGGTCAGTATTAACTCGAAACCCATTTTCTTTTCTTTATTTTTTTTAACTTTATTTTTTTTCTTCTTTCTATTTCCTCGCCCACCTGCGCAAACCTTTTTTTTCCCCCCAAATTATACTTCTCCCTTCTCGATAATACACTATCATTCTTTCCCACGAATAATACTATTTATCTTGGGTAACGAACGAATATACAAACGATCATGTCTCAATAATACTCTCTCGTTATTTAAAGAAATCATTTTCATAAGAATAGCAATATTCTCCGTGAGTATTTTTATTATTTCGGCAATCGATCACAAAGCAAACGAATAATGTAAAATTCAAGTTTGAATAATAGAAATTAATATAAATACCGTTCGAAGATCTTTTTCTCATGCGACCTAGACGCGTCTCTAATTAAATGACAATTTTACCAGCTAACAGATTTAACAACAATGATAATTATATCTTGCGCTATTATGATTGAGAGGAAAGAAAAAAGAAACAATATCTAATGGCTAATCGGTCGATCGGTGAGGCATGAAGAACCGAGCGGAGGAGGTGCCGTGTACGAACTGAGGCGAAAATGATCCGACGCTAATTCGTCGTGACTCGATTAAACTTGGAATAACATTCTAACAAGCCAACATTGATGAACGAAGAACGAAACAACGAGAAAAAAAGAAAAAAAAAAAAAGAAGAAAATAAGGAAAAAGAATAATAAACAGAGCTTAAAGCTTCCATACCACCCGTGCCGTAGATCGGCGGTGCATCGGCTTCGAGACGCCCGGTTTACTTTGCGCTTGGTTCGTTTTGTGCATGTTTTTTTTTTTTTTTTTTTTGCACCGATCGGTGACGAATGAATGAATGCGACCAATTTTCAAGTACGAAGAAAAAAACAAATGTGCGTGCGATACGATCGGAAAAGTAAAACATGAAATACCCTCGAAAAAACAATTAAAAAAGGATAGACGATAATGAAAAATGGAAAATTGTCGACTTACCTTGCGTTACATCGTCCTGCCCGGTGTCCAGTCTCTCCAATTCTTCCTTAATGTCCTGTTTTTGTAGATCGTCGACAACCAACTCGAACGGTTCGATCTTTCGTGGAGATACAATTATTTAAAACTGATGAAATCTTATTTTTAAATCTTCTTACGCGCAAGTACGATGTTGAAAATACGAACTTACTTTCATCTCCAGCCTGTGATAAACCGGATTTGGAACCGTATTCGATTCGTTATTCGTCAGATCGTCGTCTCTCGTACATATCTCGCTACTCGTCGATGATTCGCTGACGCTCGGCGGTCTCGAGACGCCGGGCGTTAACGCTTTTTCCAAAATCGAATTGTTCTGCGATTTGGCAATTTTCTGTTTTTTTTTGGGCAACTCGTTAGTTTCTTGTGACTTGGAGCTCTCGTCGTCGTCGACGTTTTGTTCCAATTCGATCAATCTCTTGTACGACTCCTTCGCAAATATATCGCCTCCAGACAAACCTCTTATCTGCAAAGTTTCCGCCGCTTTTAATAGCGCGGGCAAATTTTTTTGTTCGATGTTCACTTCGCCTTTGTAAATGAATATTAGGAGCGCCTCGAGCTCGCTGAAGTGAACATCCTGCAGTATTATCACCGGATGCTGACATGGATTAGTCTGAAATAGAGAATCGAGGGAACGTCGCAAAATTTATTTATTCAATCGAATCGGCTAATCCGCTATCGAAGATTCTTACTTTGATTTTCGTCATAGGAGAGTCGAATAACACGGGCGCAAAAATATTTTGACCAAATCCTTATTTTGATTTCATTTAAGGAGGTTGAAGCGTTGTCCATGCATTAGACGAATTTCAAGTTTAATTGTTTAAAATTCGTACGAAACTTCTTAACAATAATACTCGAACGTGGGTAAAATTTGAGAAAGTTTTACCGTCTAGAGATCGAGTTATTTATTGTGAAAAATCGTATTTTTTCGTAACTTCCCACAAGACCTCGTGTTAAAGTTGCGATTTTAAACACCGAATATCTCGATTACTAGACGGTGAAACCTTCTCAAATTTGTTACGCATTATAATACGATGCTCAAGAAAATTCACGCATATTTTCAAAAAATTATCTTGGAAAACGTTGTATCCGATGATTTTGCCAATATTTTGTATATACTATTATGATTATGGCGCTTGAACCTCCTTAAAGATCAGAGATATTGGAACGATTACGGGGAATGATCGTCGTAACACTCGGAAATAATTGAAATTATGATTTATCGACACTCAAATCGTAGATTTGACTCGATTCGAAATTACAGAGATTTTTATAACAAGAATTGTCGAATACTTATACAATCATGAGGAAAATCTTTCTAACGATAAAAACTTTTTTTTAAGACGATTAATTCCAGGGGATTTGTAAAAATATTGCAAAAAGTGCCAATATTTAATTCTTACGAGGAATTCTTTGAGGTTAAGCGTGTATTCGAGTGTTTAATGATTCTAAATTTACGAATTCGATGATGTTCGAAAGGACGATTGTAAAAAAAACATTCTCCGATTGTTTAAGAAGAACTTATGGAAAGAAATGTGGAATTATTAATTAATATTTATCTACTTCGCTCACCTGAAAGACTTTCTTGAAGAACGGACTGCTTGCGGATAATATAACTTTGTGCGCCGTGAGACACTGTCCGTCACTTGCCAATGTAACATCCACGAGACCCTCCTCTTCCCATAAGCTCTCAAAGCTCGTCGCGATGTTGTTCAAAAAGCTGTTCCACTTGAGGCATATTTGACTCGACATTTTGACGCTTCGAGATAATCTCGACTTTTTTTATAAAATTTGGTGATATCGACGCGAAAACAACAAACTATGCGACGTATCTTGACGCTTTTTCGCGATACTGAGCGCCTCTCGGTGCGCGCTCACCTCGGAGCGTCCACCGATTATTTACTCACAGCAACAGCACGTCCACTACTGATTATACATTACAAACGTATGTGAATGTGAATCGCGAGGGTTTGCTACTATCGCGTATCCCGTATATCGTACGATTTTAACGTGCCTGGTATTAGTTTTACCACGAAAAAAGACACCGCTCGGACAACATCGTTTTCTTTCTCACTCGTACCAACGCATCATTGTTGGTACTCTGACGTCCGACGTCGTCTTGCGAGATTGCTCCGATATCCAAAATGGCCGCTTGGCGCTAATGCTTCCGTGGCCAGTTTGCGAAACTGAACCAGTCGAGGCAATTCAAAATTGCGCTAGGTTTACAAAAGTATTGCGTAAGGATTTTGCATGTTTGTTTTATTCATTAATCTATCCCTGATATATAAACTCCGTGATAATGAGGATTAATTCAATTCGAATGTATAAATAAAGAATATTTCATCGGTATATGCTGGTAATTCAGCAATTTAGCCGGTGAATCCGTATAACTATAATAATCAAAGTTACGATAAGCTTCATAACTGATTATAGTAAATCGTTCAATATAATTATACGTTCGAGCTCTCAATTGTCATTAACAGCCAGAATATACCTTTTCTCTCTCGGTCGTTTATACAAGTACGATAAGAAACTGATTGCAACGAAAGCTTCGTCACTAATAATAATAATAATAATAATATTCATAACAAAAAAAACGTACCAAATAAATCCGACACAGTTTTATCGTCCCAAGTTATCTTACAGACAAATAATTATCGTTGCAAGATCCGATCAGCATGGATATCGAGTGAAAACTGAAAAGACTCGAGGAATAAAGATGAAACCACGGTGGAGAAACCGTGTGCTGCGTTTGCTTCGTAAAACTTGTAACTGCGTCCCGAGCCCCGAGTTAAATTAATACGGATGGTCGTGCGTGCGTGCGTGCGTGCTTGCCTGCGGCTACGTGCGTGTTCGTATCCCACGAATCGTGTAACGCGCTCTTGTGTATGTGTATCCGTGCAACGTGTAGTGTGTACGTATATAGTGTGGATTATACCCGCAACGATCGTTGGTGCGTGAGCGAGCGAGCGAGCGAACGAACGACCGACTCGCCCCGCGTATCGTGCACGCCCGGCACTCGCGTGCATGCACGGTCGCGTGCTTCGTGTAGTCGATATATCGTGTATATATATACTTCATGATCGTTAAGTCCTCGTGTACCTCCGCTCAACGTCACGGTATTATACAGAGACACAAAGAATAAATAATGGGTTCGACGCGTAGGTATACACAAAAAAAAGCTGCGCACGAAAAAACGTACGAAAACCCGAGGCGCATATGACTTTGGATATCTTTCCAATGACAACAATGGCGTTCTTATACGAATTAAAAAAACGTCATTTTTGTCCAGTTTTTTAAATATTCCTGACTTTTGTTAACGGTAAAAATATTTTTTTTTTAGTTTTTTGTCGGAAATAATTAATGATAAAAAAGGGACGCGCTTTATCGACCCACCATGAATATCGAAAAATAAATTTAATCGCCCACTCGATAGTAGTACAAATTTGTAAAAATTAATCAATAATTAAATACAAACTTTCAAAATATTAATATTTTTTTGAAAATTCTTAATACTTTTTTTTCTCGGTAATTCGATATTTCCGTTCAAGGAAAATTGTATTTCCGAGTCCTTCGAAGATGAAGAAAAAGACAACAATGGCAAAAGGGTCGCTGTGCGAAACAATGTATCTGGGAAATTCCCAACTGTCCGCCTCGCGAATCCCGTGAAAGGATTTTCATGCTCGTCGATATACCACAATAATCCTTGAGTCATAAACCAAAATACACGAAAATTGAAAGTGCCCTTCGGGTACTCCTGGCGTCTATACGACGTTGAATCTCTTATATACCTTACGATATAAAAATCTTTGCTATGCCACCTGTCTCACCACTGTCCAAGAAATAAAAAAAATGTCTATTAAAAAAACACGAGCACTTTCGTGTCTCCAATATTGCACACGCATATTTTTCGTACGAGGGATGTTCCAGTAGGGTGGTCGGCCTTATGAGAGAAAATCACCCCTATGTAAACTTTTCACAAAGAATTGAAAATATTAAAAAGACATTTTAGGATCGTTCGCCCCCACTTGGAACTCGATATTTTATTATCGATCAAAAAATTTGTCATTTTTATTATTGCATTTTGCATCAACATTGTACGGGTAGAGATATCGACTTTGGGGCAAACTGGACCCGTGACTATTTAACTCTATTACAGGAGACAAATTTGCAGGTATATAATACGAAAATTGAACCAAGGTGATTAGGAAGAGTTAATTAATCGGTTGGTGTCTATATTAAGGTAGTCCTATCGTTACAGCCTTTCCGTTAGATTTCACTGAAAATTTGCAGAAGCGTTCTTTGATGTCATATGTACATGTGCGTAAAATTTCAGGGGCCTTTATTGACTCTAAAATCAAGATATTTATCCTTGAAAATCGTCATTTTTCGTAACCTCCCATAAGAGCCCGTGTTAAATATCGCAATATTATACAACGAATATCTCGATTTTTTGGTCGTTGAAGCCTGTTGAAATTTGACACACATTTTTATATGACATTAAAGAAGCTTCAAGTAGTTTTTTATAACAATCTTGTGGAAAAATATTTCATGATTTCGTTTATTATATAACAAGTAAACTTTACGTAGGATCAATTTGAATTTTGAGTATATTGTTCTTTAGTCGATGTGCAACAACTCGTCGAAATCGATTTAAACGCTCAGTCCACTTGGAATTTGAGAAAAAACGGGAATAAAATTTTAATTCCCCCACCCACGATAGGACTACCTTAAAGACGAAAATAAGGACGTTTGATAGAACAAGCAAATATTACTTCACATGGGGGTAATTTCTGGATCGTTAATTCATCCGTTTTATCACGGTTGTTAAATCAAGGCTTGTTAATTATTAATAAATCTGTATTAACGTTTGCAAAATAACGGTGGGATGAGATTAACAATCGCAAATGTGATTATTAAATTTTGAAGAATTATTTGTTTGTCTTTAAAAATAAGCTTTGGGTAAAGTAAAATCGAAAAAGTAAGAATAATGCCTTTTGTGTTACCGGTGTTACCGAAACAACATTATTAAATAATGTAGGCCAAAACTGACAATGAGAGGATGAGTCAGGGGTGATAAAACTGTCAATTTTCGCTGAAATTACCGATATATTCGGCGAAGCCCACCCCTTCTCAGATTTATCGCTAATTCGCTTGGCCCCTTACGCCAAATTTTCATGTAGCATTTTCAATATTCCACGATACATGATCGTCCATTAAAAAGTCATCGTAAAGAAACAAAGGAATAGAAAATTATCGCGTGCCGTCATAAAGTCAAAAGAAATTATCATTCGTAAATGTATTTGAATGAAGTACGCTTATTCAAATTAAAACAAAAAATATTCATCTTTTTTCTCTTCTTTGTTTTCTCATCTTTGTTCTTTTTTTAATAAAAAAAAATATTTCGCAAAAAATTATTTCGAGATTTATCTCGCGACAAGAATAAAGTTAAAGAGTTAAAAATTGTTTTTTTTTAAATAAATATTGTGTTATGTTTAAATGGTCGCTAATCGCCTGATCTTCTGTTTAAAAGGACGTAGCGGGTATATATGGCCAAATACGAAGAGGGCGCCTTCTCGGTATTAAATGGTCATCGCGACCCGACCCACCTGACGAGACTTATTCACCAAATTCAAAAAGTTTATTTTCGCTCTGAATTCGAACAAGAAGCCCCGTTTAGTTGTTCTATTCTTCATGCTAGATGTATCGGTCACGTCATATACCTGTCGTTGAACCTTTACCTGCACAAGCATCGGCCTAGCCACCCAGCAAACCTACAATGAACGACTTGAATTAGTCTATGTATTTATTTACATCTCGGTGTTATTTTCAATCAGTTTTTGTATTTGAACCAAAAAGGACAAATTATTCAAAATAGTTATCGTCCTATTAGAAAATATGTGAATCATTTGATACGTTAGTTTATAATTATTTCAAGAGGCTTAAGCGTCAGTGTTACAAGCGGCAAGCGATTCGAAAACGCGATCGGTATTTTCTCCGGCTCTGAGCAACCAATCGTGTTAAAATTTTTAGGCTATCTAAAGAGTTGTGGCAAAAAGGGGCTGCAATATTTTGTTTCCAAAATTTTGAAAAGCGTCTCAGGTGTCAAGCGATTCGAAAACGTCATCCGTACTTTCTCGGCACTGAGCGTTAGAATTTTGATTGTATCTAAAGAATTATAGCTACATTTTTGGAAAAAAAAACCTTTAGCCACTTTTTACCATAATTCTCTAGATACCCTGAAAATTTTAACGCGATCGGTTGCTCAGTTCCGGAGTAAATACGAATCGCTTGTCGCTTGTAACACTGACTCTTTAGCCTCTTGGCCAAGTACCAGAGGATGGAACCCTTTTGCCTAAAAAATATTTTACAACCGTTTGCCCCCCTCCCTCATTTTGTACCTATCCTCTATGTCCCTTCCATTGTCTCTTACATTGAACGGATCCAATCGGGAAATGAGCATAATAAGAAAACTTAAAATTTTACTATTCCTCGGTAGGTTGTATAGCGAGGGTGATTAAAATGACCAATCGGCAATCGCCACCACCCCTCTACCTTCTCTCGTATTACCCTGTCTGTGTGATCGAGAAACTCTCACAATTTCGAACGTCATTAGTGAACATTTAGTGCAACCGAACAGAGCTTGCTCAACCTCTTCGTACATTTTTCCATCGATATCCCTAAGATCTCGAACGTTTACTCAAATATACATCGGTTAAATCGATTTAAAGTGATCGCGTTTTGATCGTTTGTATAACACAGTTTTGTCAAATTTGTGAGGGAAAAATGCCACGAGCTATTAAGAAATCGAGGGGTAAACGTTGCAACAAAAATGGCCGTCACAAAAGGCAACACCTCAAACACGTAAGTGAATTTTAGTCGATTTTATCCATATTTTAATGCTTTTTTTGTTTTTCAGTAGAATATTTTCAATTTTGTTTTTCTTATATTATCTCAAATCGAAAAACATGGTTTCGAGGAATATTTATTGTACTTCAACTATTGTTTTTTTTCAATAAAAATTTACTCGAGTCTACCTTAATGTATGTGGAATAACATATTTTTAATCGAGCGCAAAAAAGCATTAAGCAAATTTAAAAAAAATTCATGCGGAAAAGCTCATTTTTCTGATCGTCACAGAGGAGTCCTGCCTTAAGAAAATAAATCTTGTATATAACATTTTTGCTGTGAAATTTGTATAATATGTGTTTGCATATTGTCTGTGGTCGAACAAAATGTTACGCCTAGAATAAACAAAAATAACGAATGCTTCCTTTTTAATTAGATTTTCTAATCACTCATGCCATTTGTTCCGTTGCGCAGGACGTGGACCTCAGCACCGTACGCGAAGCTGTTCGCTCTTCCACGACTGCAAATCCTCACAGACTCTTCACCCATCGGATTGTCCAACGATCATCGTACGACCCTCACATCGAGCTCAAAAGCAAACAAAAATCTAAAAGTGTTCCCGTCCATCGACCATCGACCGACAAGCCGAAGAGCATAATCGAGCATGGCATACGTTTCATAATGGTGCCTTTGCACCTTCTTAATCTCTACGTTTGGGGCACTTCACGATCTTCATCACCGAAAGTAAAACCATCTGTACCAACAAAGTGTGACGATGAAACGCCAATCAAATCATCGTCGAATGAACAAAACAAGATTTCTTCTTCCGCAAGAACAACATCTTCCTCCGAACCATCGTTGTCTTCGTTCCTAACTTCGAAAAACTCCGAAACTGTTCTTACCAAGCCGCCATTTTGCGATTCGACGCAGCATCGTCCTAAACCCCAAGTTTCTTGTACAACTTTTGCCCAACTTCTGGTACCACCGCCATCTTTGATTCCTTCCTCGAACCAAGAAGATGGCGGAACGATCCGGCCCAATTGTTCCGATCCATCTTTTACGCAACTCCCTGTGACGCCGCCATCTTTGATTCCTTCCTCGAACCAAGAAGATGGCGGAACGATCCGGCCCAATTGTTCCCATCCATCTTTTACGCAACTCCCGGCGACGCCGCCATCTTTGATTTCTTCCTCGAACCAAGAAGATGGCAGAACGATCCAGCCAGATTGTTCCGATCCATCTTCTTTCGATGGATTCGATGAAACGACTCGAACTTCCTTGATTCGCAAACCTACGAAAGAAACGAGTGAGGAATCTTCGGACGAGATGGTAACGGCGGCCGAATTCGTCGACGATTCGTCCGACGATCAGTGGAGCAGCGCCAACAGCTCCTCCTTCGCGAACATGTCCGTCGATTTCGAAAATCCCGTCCTCGAGAAGAAATATTCTAGGTACGATCGCCCTCGGGAAGAGCCCATGGACGTCTCGATGGAAGATACGAATCTCGAATCCAAATTAACCCAAACAGAAACGCCGAGGAAGAAATCCAAAGAAGAAACAGCCAAACGTTTATTTACCCCGTCGTCGAGTACCGAAAATATTCGATCCAACGACGAGTTCTCGAATCTCCGATCAATCGATCGAGAAATCGAAAAAATCTTTCATCGAGCTTGCACCTCCTCGTCGTCATCGGACGAGGAAGATTATTTACTTCCGAGGAGAAGAAGAAACGATCCCAGTGCGAACCGATCGACGAATCCCGGAATGTCAAAATGTCGTTCTCACGTGAGAGAAGAGATTTGCGACGCTACGATAAGGGCGAAGAGGACTTCCTGTTACGCCCATCATCCTCCGATGAATCTTCAACCTAGGACAAATCATCGAGAGGAGAGTAATCTGGAACGAGCCATTTTGCTTCTCAATGTCAGAGTGGACGATCGTGACAGACGTAACATGCCTGACGTTGAACAAGATCAACGGATTTCGAATCAAACGGACAGCGCTTATTCGGACGAAGACGTCGAGATGAACTCAATTATCCACGATGCCTTGAATCGTCTCGAATCCGTTCCTATGAGTCTTCAGGAGAGTATAATCGAGTGGATGGACCAAGATCACGCTCACGATTACGACTACACAGCGGACACGGAAGACACCAACGATGGCCTGCCATCCCCTCTCAGATACAAAATATCAAAAATTAGCGATCTTGGCTTTGTAGGCTGTGAAAATCGCGAGAAAGCACTTAATAAGTGTCCAACGTCTGAAATCAGACCTTTCAGCTTGATCAATAACTCGGAAAGCAAATCTGGTGCTTCGTGTCACTGTGGCAATCCGGAATGTTCCTTCATTTCCATAGCGATGCGATCCGACGAACCGGACATTTTTGAGAACAGAAATTATCCAAGAGCGCCAACTCCCTTGAGGCATCTTTATTACGACTATCCTGAGTTCATGATACCACCAACGGACGTCCCAAAAATCGACAAGTCATCCCCATGGGTCCTGATTCCTTGTCCCGCTAACTTGGCCTAACAAATTCTCGTCGGTGATTAATTTTTATTTGTTTTTATTTCGACACGATCCAGGAACTATATGTGATATTTATACTCGACGGATTGTTTTGCGAGATCTTTTGTATATACGCGACCATCAATCTATTTTGTATCGCCTGTTAACAGATGGTAAATAAAGACGCCATTTTCTCTCGTACGAGAACTCGACAACGTCCCTAACCTCAATCGATCCTTTCTTTATAAAGTTCGATCATCGTGCCAGTAATTATTGAATTATTGAAAATCTTGGCAATGCAGATTTTTTTTTAAACTGTTTGCGAAAACAAAAAGAAAACTGGGAGAACACCGCGACAACCTACGAGTACGAGAGTAATATATTAAAAATCAGACAAAATGGCGCTCATAACGCCATTTTGTTGCGCTGACACCGTCGTAAAAAATGTATCTCTTCGGGTTTCCAAGAATTGGTGTAAAGCGCGCCAGTACCGTCGGCGCATTCTTTGAGCTTTTGCAAAACTTTGAATACTCCTCGGTCCATCATACCGTTGATATTCAATTGCGAGATCATCGTGGGATCTTTGCACCACATTCCTTCGCATATCGACGAACTGTTGGAGGAATCAAGACTCCTCTGCAATCTCAATGGTAAATCTCTACGGTCGAGTTTTAATTCTGCGATGAATTTCATTTCCCCGCGTATTTGACGTTTTGAATTAATTTTATCCCGCTGTCTCGAGGCGACTTCCGCTCTATCCTCGAACTCGCGGGTATAAGACATTCTCCGTTTACGACGATCGTGATCGTCGAACGTACGAAAAATCTTTGCGTTTTCCAACTGATCCAGACAAAACATTTCAGCCATTTTACACAGTCGTTTTCTCGAAGGGACTCTATCAGCCTGATGTCCATCGGGTCGGATGGAACATGACTTGCTGTCGTCCATCGAAACTTCAAAATTCCTAGATGTACGAGGATCAAGATTTTCCAGTTTTTTGGCCGAGTTGGAGAGAAATATCGTCGAACAAACATTCTCCTCGTCGCAGCATTCGTGTTCTCGTTTCTGTCCGATGGGTCGTGTCCCCATTTCCTTCGAAATCGTATCAGCAGCTGAAGACTGACGCCCGTTAGTCATTCTTCTCGAATCCTCGCTAACTTTTCTTCTTCTTACGTTCTTTCGAGGTTCGTTAATTCTGATTTGCCAAGATGATGGAATTTCCTGTCTACCGGTTAGTTGTACAGCGTCGGCGTAAGTTCTCTGAATCTGTGAATTATTCGCTGTTTTTTCAGTCAACGATGTTAGTTCCTTTCGTGACATTGGATTAAAATTAACATTCTCCGTTGTAATATCCTTGTTCATCGTGCATTCGGCCAACGAACACGTATTTTCTTCCATTCCAAGAGCTACGATCTTACGATCGATGATGGACGCACACGATCGACGATTTCTCAACGACAACTCGGGCCAATTTTTATCCGATCGAAGCTCCACAGTTTCCAGTGACGTTTTGAGATTAAACTCTGGCTTATTCGCGTGATAAGAGAATTCAGCCTCGTCGGCTAGAAAACATGGTCTCGGTTCCTCAGGGGCCAAAGCCGTAGTCGAACCAGGTCGAACCTCTCGAAGCATGTCCGGTACGGCTTCGATCGCGTTGATGAATCCAGAAAAATGATCATCGTTAGTTCCGGACAAACTACGAGGCTGCGGACTAACTTGATCTACCGTGACCAAGAACGATGATGTTTGAACACTTTCGGGTGTCGTAAAACGACTATTCGTTAAAATTCGACGATTCGTTGATCGATCGGCGGTTGAAATTAAATTCTCATGAAGTTTGGGTCGAGTATCGAGATCCACCGGATGATTATTATCAAACTGTCGCTGCTGTCGCTGCTGTTGACGATGACGATGACGATAAGAAACCCCGTCCTCTGCAGATTTCAAAATCAACCCTCGTGGGACCGTTGTGTCTTCGCATCTGGCGTACTGGCTCGTTCCTTCCGTTCTCAATAAATCGTTCGAGGATGTTCTTAGAACGGTGTACAGATGAGCAAAGTGTTGCTGAGGATGCGACGTATGATTACCGTATTGCAGCTGATCCAAACTCGCAGTTGATATTTGATTTCCTTGTTGCGTTGCTGGCGTTTGGATCTAAAATTAACAGCATTGCTTTAGACGAAATTATATTAAGTATAATTAATTTATTTGATTGTTGATAATTTCATCATTTTCTTCGATAATTCCGAACGTTTAAATCGCTCGAAAACTTATTTCACGTCTGCCTCAATGTTACTCTTTAAAATTCAAATGGACGATAAACGCTGGGCGTACTTGAAAGTAGCGTAACGGTGGTGGATGTTGAATTTGATTGAATTGCTGATGACTCGCGATATTCTGAGAATTTATGACGGCACAACAAGTCATTTGTTGCCAGTGGTTTACCCCACCGCCAGGATAAACACTTCCGGTCTGGCTAGGCAAGTGCTGTGCCTTAAGAACTCGATTGCCTTGTACCGTGACCGCAGAACCTCCCAAATTAACCTGTCGCTGGACAAATTTTCGTTAATTTTATTTTCGACACTTCCGACCTGATTTTCAACGATCCGAATGAGATGTTTGAAAAAATCTTGCTTTCAACTCGTATATTTACCCAGGACTTATTGTCCATCGATCGTCGATATAAATGGTTAATTATTTTACCATCGCAAGACCAAAAAGAATATTCTACATTCTTCTTTCTCTCTCTCTCTCTCTCGCTCACTTCCCACTTTCTATTTATTTGTCAAAATTTCGATATATATCGTATTGAGTTGCACCGCAAAAACTTCTCTCTCAATTGTTTCGGCGACGATCTTCACTCCGATCACTATCCTTTACATTAAATATAACGAACCAATTACGTTTTCGTTTCGATTCGTTCGATAATAAAAATAAGAAATTAATAATGAAAAATAAAGGATAAATCCTACCCAAAATCTGTTCATTCAGTCTTAAAAATATATTTAATCTTTTTATATATTTACTATTTTCCTCTCGCGTCTATATACATGTACATTAATGGATACAATCCCGTTCGTTTAGAACGAATCGAGGGACTCATTGAGTCGGTGTGAAAGAAAGATTCATCGGTGATAATTGACTGCCCGGTGTCGCGTCGTTGCGAATACTTCTTTCGCCCACGGGATCGGTCTCGTTCATATCTTCGATCTACAAAAAAAAAAAAAAAAAAAAAAAAAAAAACTCGCGATTACATTACGTATCGTTATTATTATTCTTAATGTCGATAACGAGACTAAACTTACCACCATTGGATTTTCCTCGACTTTAACTCTCTTCTGCGCTATGGTTCGCAAAAGCGCTTTTGCCTCTTCCTTAGTCTCGTCGAATTGCAAACACTTTTGGGCATAATGATTAGCCTGATCGAGCTGTTCGCGTCTAAGATGATAATTCGTTAGAAATTTGTAAGCGTGACTGAGCTCCGTTCTATCCGCGTTGCGAAATTCGTCCATTACGAAATCGGTGTATGCTGCAGCGGCGTGATCGTCCTCGTTCAAGTTCTCGTACAATCTGCGATTGCCAAGTGGATTTATTTAATAACGCGGTTATTCATCCTTGTTGAACGATCGATCAAAGCTTTATTTACGATTTAAAACTCTACGATTTAATTTATGAAGGATAATTTAATTTTCAAGGGGCCGAGAATAGTTTATAATGGAAATTTTTCAGATTTTCTTGGCAATAATCGCTCGGACTTACGTCGCAAGTTTAATAAGCGCCATTCCTTCGATATCACCGACATTACAGGCTTTGTAATAACACTTGAGCGCATCCTGAATTTTATCCTGCTTCTCGTAAGCCTCACCGAGAGCCAAAACCATCCGACTGTCGTGAGGTCTTAACAATTGCGCTTGCTTGTAGTAATAAAGACCATAGAAAGGCATTTTTAGTATTTCGTAAGTCTGGCCAAGTCCGTACCAAGCTCGATAATCCCTTCGGTTGACCTCTGAAACAACAAATTCAGGAAAAACGTTAAACAACAATTTTCGCCCGAAAAATTTCCACTCCGCTAAATAAATTTAGATTTGTAACTTTAATAACTTACCTATGGCTTGTCTATAGCTATGAATCGCACCATTAGTATTCTTCATCTCCATAAATTCGTGACCCAGGAGTGTCCATGCTGACAAATACTGGGGATTAAGTTTCAACGCTCTGTGAAAATACATTACTGCTTTTTGATGATCCGCTCTAAGACTGTAATAATTGCCTAAAAACGATCGACAATTTAGCGAGCGAAAAAATTCAAGATAACGAGTCGATAAAATATGTTTTACCGACTATACAGCAAGTTTCCAGCCGATACTTGTCGATCTCAGTCGCTCGGTGAGCCAGATAGGCGAGTTCGACTTTTAATTCCTTGACGTAAAGTAAATTTGAGTACGTGTCCATGTTATCGAGACAATAAGGATCGTCTTTGATTATTCTCTTGAAAGTTTCGATCGCGTTGTCGACGTCTCTGCGATAATGAACCGCGATTGCCGTTTGAGCGAGTACGTAGCCGTTTCTTTCAAAACCCATAGATTGTAATTCGCGATAAAGAGCAAGACCCTCGTCCAAAAGTTGAAGCTCGAGATACATGTGAGCCATGAAAAAATGTTTCATCCAGTGAGTCGGAAGATCGAGAGTCTCTAATTTTTCTCTGTTGGTTACGAGAGCGGCGAGTTCCAGCCACGTTCCCCAATGCATCGGTTGCTCGTGAGTCGATTCGACCAGTACGTCCATTGCTTCTCGCGCCAGTTGCAATTTTTTCAACGTCACGCCAAAGAGATAAAGTCCAAAACCGTCTAAATTTCCAGCCAAGTGATCCTTACGCAAATCGCTGCACAACAATTTGAGATTCCCATTTTGCAAAGGATCCGGAGGCACGTCCGTCATATCGTCCATTTTCTTCTTCTCGCCGGACAAATAGCGCGAGTAGAGATAGAGAAAGCGCGCTTTCGAAGTTTTGCAGCCTTGAACGAAATAACCCGCTCTGTCGTACTCTTTGAGATCGAAATAACTTTTGGCCAGTATATACATATCCTCTTCGTCATTTAAGTCTGTCATACTCGCGTCATTCGTAATATCTAGGAAATCCAACTTCACGTCTTTCAAAGAATAATTCAATTCCGCGAGCCTGTGACAAATAGTCGTAATTATTATTATCATCGTTATCAACGTTATTTATCGTTCTCTTAATAATACAGTCGAGGTACGAAGCGAAAAAACTGTAAAAACCATACGAAGGAGTGTAAAGGAGGGATTGTGATTTTAATGAAATTTTTATCATTTATTTACTTCAATAGGATTAAACGTATTGCGTTTTAATATATAACTTCTTTATTCATTCATTTATTAACAGAAATATTCTAATTCATGTGGACGCTAAGTGCTGCCGACAGAGCTTAGGAATATTGACCGGAATGTTGTTTTATCGATTAATTATTTACACTGAATGGCCTATATTATATTCGTTATTAATAAAAAATATAGAATAATTTTTAAATACCATTTAGTTGTGTGCATTAATCCGCGCTGCGAACACTCCTTTATAGCCCGCAATAAATCAGTCTTAACCTCTTTTATGTCGAACTTTATCACAGACTCTTCCATTGTCAATGAAATAATTACTACTCTTGTATAATAATGAAAATAACCAAAGAAATTCGCTCGATGCCGTGATGTTCGGTAGAAAAATGTATGCGTCGAACTTTTAAAAATGATGAAAATATTGTTGTTGTTTTGCCGGATATAAACTTTATCAACGAGTTGACGTTATGTATGTAAAGATACTGACATCGCCACCTAACGTGCATCGATGGAAGTTAGTGAGATGGAAATCCCCGGAACCCCGCTGGATCTCGGTACTCGTATTTCCATAGTGTTTGTAGATTCGAATAATCGTGGTGGATTTTCACCACAAGTGTAAATATTAAACTTACTAAGTTTGTATTGATATTGATTAGTCTTTTCAATATTCAATTATTTCAATGAAACTACCGACATGTCACAGTGCTGCCTTTACACGTGGGTAAGCATGTCATTCCTCTTTATTTCTAAGGTTAAGTATTCGATTTTCGTATGACGCATGAGAGTGTGTCGTATTGCGTGATGCGAGTTCTTCTATACAGCTAGATACACGTGTGTACGTACTCTCAACTTCAAACGCGATCTATAAATAAGACTTCCGTTGCTCTATAGCATTGACCTTTCCCAAAAATCGTACCAAGTTTATGATTTTGACACAATAAAAGTAGTTTTTTTTATCGCTATGTATACCTTGACAGCCCAAAATTAAGTTTAAAATCGACCTTGAATCACAAGAATTCGCGCTTTTTTGTACTCTGTACGAAACACTATTGCACGGCTGTACATCAATTACTTTTAAAGCTTTTAAACTCTAACGGCAGATTTGCGATTGTTTTTTAGTTTAAAAAACGAACACCTTTTTCAAACGTGGCTAAACCGCGGCAATTCGAATTCGTGTTTATCATCTTTTTAGTAGCAACGAAAATCATAGCCGAAAGAACCAAATAACAAGCTAAATATTCTTGATAAGTGCTAGTTTTCAGTTATCCTAGAAAAAAATAATAAAAATCGTTTTTGTCGATTCTTCGTGTAATCAGTGATATCTAGGAAACGGTCAATTCGCAATTTATAATTTAAATTTTTAAAGTCAAGTTAGATTACTTCGTTCATATACATTAAAATTAAAAATAATATTTATATACCTTATAAATCTTCATTATAACCAATATACCAACAAAATAAAAGCCTAAAGACAAATTCCTCCAGGGCGCAAATTCTCATGGACAACTGGGACTAGGATTCAAGTCCGAAATGTGCCCAAGACCCCGCCAAGTAGATCTTACACCAATTAAATTAGATTGCGAAGCTATAATGAAAATAACCGGTGGTGCGGGACACACGCTTATGTTGGATATAAACGGTCGAGTATATTCCTGCGGATGGAACAACAGGGGTCAAGCCGGTATCGGTCTCGATGCGAATGAAGAAATTCTTCATTTTCGACAAATAAATGGTCTTGAAAACGAACGAATCACAGACATCGCGTGCGGCTGGGATAGTTCAATGGCGCTAACTATTAACGGTCACATCTATGCTTGGGGCTCCAATGTATACGGCCAATTGGGTAGAAAGGATCGCGCGAATAGTTATTTAAAAAAGCCTGAAAGGAGTAAGGATCTCGATGATAGAATAAAGGTCATTTCGATGGGTTTACGACACTCTGCAATCGTTACGGAGACTGGCAAAGTATTAGTCTCAGGATCTGGAAATAAAGGTCAATTGGGAATCGTAGATAACGAAAATCAAAGAATTAGAAGCGTACAGAGATTTTCTGAAGGTAATTACAATTTGACCATCATGCGTTAATATTAATTGGAACAAATTTGCTTTAGACGACGAATTAAAATAGCTGACTCGATATTACCCAATAAAGCTTTTAGATCGCTTCTTTATCAGATTACTCGATTCGGCGAATAACGGAGCTACGATATTTATCCTTTGATTATTAAAATTGAAATATATGCGCAGTACCAGGATTGGAAAATATTGTGGACGTCGCTTGCGGACAAAACCACACGGTAGCGTTGACTAAGACGGGAGATATTTATTCCTGGGGGGACAACAAACACGGCCAATTAGGAATCGATAATACAAAATTCGAGGGAAGCGATGTCCCGAGAAAAGTAAATATCGTGAAAACCGGAAAATCGTGGAAACTGCGAGCTGGTTGGACTCACACGACAATCTTGAGCGACGATGGACTAATTACTACGTGGGGTAGAAACTCATATGGCCAATTGGGATATCGAAAAAACGATAAAAATATGATCTCGATACCAGAGACGATTCTCGGGCCTGAACGCTTTTCTCAATTATCCGTCGGCTCGGAACACAATGTTGCTCTAATTGGTAACCAAATGACATTAAAATAATAAATTTACATTAAACGATTTCTAATTAGAAACGAATAATATAAAATAAGATTTCTATTGGGATTTTAGACAACGCGAAGCTTGTATCATGGGGTTGGAACGAGCATGGGAATTGTGGGGATGGAAGTACTCGGGACGTGCTGACACCGAGGACAGTATTTATTCCGGGCGATGGCAGTGCCATCCTCGTGGGAAGCGGTGCCGGCCACTCTTTCGCCATTACAACGTATAATTAAATCGATCGAATTTTATTGTACATAAAGTCTACATACTTCAATTACAAGCGACTCGTTGATTAAAAAAAAGGAAAAAAACCTTGCAAGGCCGAGGTTAATTAAATAAATAAATTTAACGTATTTAATATCGTATTAATCCTCGATTATTTAATTTGAAACGTAAATTCGTTGGGCGCGCCAATATTTCCGATACGATAGAGTTAATACGAACGTAATATAGCAACGCACCTGGAAGCAAATTGCCCACCTGCCGTTAGGCAACTGTTACCCCGCGATGGAACGTAACAACATAAAACGAACGACGTGTGCGCATGGCTGACGTGTGTCACGAAGGCAGAAAGGAAAAATGTTCGGTTAAAGAAGCAGTAATAATTGAATCCAGAGTGAACGATGCTTCGTGTCAGATCTCAGAGTAATATTTGGTAAATTAAGTCTTATTTGTTAAAGAAAAAATTAATAATTCTACGCACTGCGCGAATGAAAATATTTTGTCTTTATTCCACAGCTCGGAGGAAGCAAAATTCGTTCAGGAACGAATTGCCGGAGTCGAGAAGCATTTCGCTGAGTTGTGCACGATATTTGCGGCATTCGCGAGAAAAGCAGCGAGGTAAATGATACGTATTTAAATACATAGACGTACGATCATATTTTATTAAGTTCGAATTATTCATCAACTTTGTCACGTTCAAAGAGAATCTTGGCTCCGACTAAACGTTTGGATTTTCAGGCTTCGCGACAAGAACGACGAAGTGTCGAAAGTTATTCAGACTTACGCCGAAGCGGAAAACATAAATCGATCATTGAACAACGGACTTGTCAATTTCGCTACGACACTCTCGGTCATCGGTGATTATCGAGACGCTCGAGTTCATCGTCTCGATGCCAAAGTCATTTCCCCTTTATCACAGTACTCTCTTATCTGCAAACACGTACGAGAAGACGTGAGAAATACTTTCACGGCTCGTGATCGCGAATTAACGAGGAGAAGCCAATTGGACAAACTCCGCGAGAAGAATCCACGAAATCGAAAAATGATCGTATCCTTTATAAATTTCCAGCGTGTCGGGGATTCGATCGAGTCTCGAAAATAAAATTGTTTAAATTACAAAATAGTAGGGCAAAATTTAGGAAGAAAATGGAATCTGTGATTCTTAAGGTATTCCTATCGTGGTTGGGAGAAGTACAATTTTATTACCGTTTTTTTTCTCAAATTTCAAGTGGACCGAGCGTTTAAATCCATTTAGAAAAGTTGTTGCAAATCGACTAAAGTACAACATACTCAAAATTCAAATTGATCCTACGTAAAGTTTGCTTGTTATATAATAAACGAAATTATGAAATTTTTTTCCATAAGATTGTTATAAAAAAACTACTCGAAGCTTCTTTGATGTCATATAAAAATGTGTGTAAAATTTCAACAGGCTTCATCGACCAAAAAATCGAGATACTCGTTGTATAATATTGCGATATTTAACACGAGCTCTTATGGGAGGTTACGAAAAATGACGATTTTCAAGAATAAATATCTTGATTTTTTGAGTCGATAAAGGCCCCTGAAATTTTACACACGTGTACCGATGACATCAAAGAACGCTTCTGCAAATTTTCAGTGAAATCTAACGGAAAGGCTGTAACGATAGGATTACCTTAACAATATTCTTACTTTTTTCCGGTAGTCTCAGGCAGAATCTGATCTTATGAAAGCAACGATTGAAGTAACGCGAGTTGTTAAAGGTCTCGAGGAACAAATCGACGCGTTCGAAAAGCGCAAACTTCGAGATTTGAAAACTGTACTCGGTGATTTCGTGAGAATAGAGCTCAGCTTTCACACAAAAGCCGTTGAACTTTTGACTAAAGCTTATCAGGACATTGCGGAGATCGACGAGGCGAAAGACCTGGAGGTAAACCGATAAATATACGTAATAATCATTTTTCAAACTATAAAATTGTCGTTTGATGAATCAAGTTCGTAAATCATGTGTACACAGGACTTTCAAATAGCCAGAGGAGATATGATCGGGGTAATTCCGTATTAGCATAATTACTGATACAATTTTACACTCTTGGCACTGATATATATTTTTTAAATAATTTTTAAAAGCAAAGAGAAAGTAAAAAATCGTCCCTCTACCGGACGTTACAGGAACTTAAAACGTAAATACATTGATTAATTTTTCCAGGAGTTTCGAGAAGTGATGAACGTTCCAGATTCCGTAGCGCGTCTCGAAACAGTGAGAAGAGCGTCTTTCAGACAATCTTACTCTCTCACCAATCTTGCGAATCGCTTTGCCAATTCTCCTCTCTCGTTGAAAAAAAATGCCGATCGAGCCACCGAATCTCTCGTAAGATCGTCAATGATAGAATTAAAAACAATCAAGATTTATATTTTAAACGATGAGCAATTTTTCTTGAATCGAGCCATTTTGTTTTTCCTAAGGATTCGGTGAAAACAGGTTTTACAAATTCGTCGGAATCTGTGCGAGTCGAGGATTACGACAAAAGCTCCGAAGATACGGAATCGGAATCAACGATACAAGGAAAATCAGTGAGAACACGACTGAAATCGATGTGAACGATGGAGCGTTATGCGAGAATCGCTTTTTCTCATTAAATTTCGTTTTTTCTCTCGATATATTGTAGAAAAAGATATTCAAGAGTCGATTTTATCGTCGTAAGCCTCGACATATCCAACTTCGTACAGTACCTGCAATTCCCAGCTACCAAAAGTCCCTCACCTCCTCGATAATTCACAGTATTTCATACGCTTAGCCACCAATCACATTCCATACGACAATAAAATGAGAATGACAAAGCGGATTTTAAAGAAGAAAAAAGAAAGAAGAAAGGTAAAAGAAAAGTTTAACATTTATTCGTAGAATGCCTTTCTGATATTCGATTAAATGTATAATACGTGAACGATCATTGCTGCATCAAATAATCGTGTCTTTCTTCATTGCGTTCTTGTCGTTATCGATAATCGTGATTTAATCTCTTGTGCAGTGTATATAATTATCGGCCGGATTGTTTCTTTTTTTCTCCTTTACGTTCCTTATTTCTCGGTTCCCTCGACTCCAGCCTGAGTCATGAGATCGGCGATGTTCTTTTCGAGATCGTCTATTCTGTTGCCCATTTCGTCTAGTAAATTTCTTTAAGGAAACATATTTCTTTAATTCAGCACGAAATATTTGCCGAAACCCGAGATGATGGCTCGACGGCGTTCGGCTATTTCATATTTCGCGGTTATCGCACGGAGGCGCCCCCTACGAGCCCCTAACGAATGACGACGCAACATGCACCGATGTACACGCCACACCGCGGTAGTATCCTGCCGTTCGGGGGGCTGTTATGCGCGGTTCGTTTCGCGCAATGACAGTCAAACATTTGGAGGTTATACCCGGTAATCGCGATATAGTCGGAAAAAAAATCGAGCCTATTACAAAAATGTGAAAAAAGGATATTTCTTCCGATGATCTGATCGGACATTGATTGAAACTTGTCCTGCATCCCTTGCAACAATGTCTGTACCTGGAAGTGAAGGAAGATTTCTCGTGAAATCGTACGTAAGACAGGTCAGTGTATTCCACCGTACTCCGGGACGAGTTCAATTTCGCGGGATCGAAAAAAAAAACCAAGTTCGTCGTTACTTACGAATTGCGTCAGCTCCTGCATGTTCTTTGGATCCGTGTTATTAGCCATAGCGTAACTCTCCCCATCCTCGGATTTGTGTTCCTGTTTTACGTCAGCCATTTCTCGCGGGTTACTTTTTTCTTGTCACTGACGCGGGCGAGGGCGACGCCTGTGTGTTGTGTTGACTGACGGAGCGCGACTCTATCGTCTCAATCCCGGGAGCTTCTCTTCTACCGAGGATTTTTGGCTCGGCAGTGTACGAGGGGCCTGGCGCATGCGAGAATTCAAACGCTACATACAGTATACGCATGTACGACGGGCAAGCTTTTGCTTTTCCTTCATTTCGATCTATCGAGGCTTTCTCTCGTGTCTATCGGTGGACGGTACGGCCCATCGATTTAACAGACGCGACGGGGCTGTTAGTAATCTTGACGCTTTCAAGATCTTTACGATGCCATGCTTTTTTTTATATCGTGAACGAAAAATCCTATTGCTTTTTAGCGCCATGTTTGCGAAAGAGGCAAATTTCGAGGCGCGATTAAATTTGTGGAAATACTATGTGATACTATACCAAAATTCAAGTCATATTTTATCGTTATAATAAAAATAATTATCCAACAATAAGTATCGCGTACTCAATGCGTCATGACGAAAATTCGATAGCACATATAAAGGTATATCATCTCGGTGGAAAATCTATTTTACAATTCCTCGTACATATTTTATAGTCGCGTATATTTAGCTAAGGTCGGCCATTTATATCGTTCGAATGTTTTTTGTTTTTCTGTTAATTCGATATGTTTGTTATTTGTGACTCGCGTACACAGTCAAAGCGTACGCGTGATACAGGTCCGAGAGTGCGCACAATGCATGACGAAAGAAACGTTATTAAACTGTTAACATCTCGTGACAAATAACAGATCCGAGGCCTTTGATTACATTCCGAGAATTTTTGGTGCGCGTTTGTCGACGTTTTCTAGATAAACAACGAGCGAACGAGCCCTTTGCTCTATATACTGTTTCGTCATTCAAGCAGTGAAAACGTAAAATTTCTAAGCTCCTATTGGTCGATTCGGTGATCCGTCGATGTGAGAAAACTCCTCTACAGCTGACAACTACGGTCGTTCGTACGTCAGCAGCTGTTTTGTGGGCATGTGGTCGATGACGGTCAGCGCCAGTGTCTACGAGACTGTGCTAGCGTTAACAAGCGCTTTTCGCTCGACATTTGAACATATGTATATACGTGCACATATATGTACATCGTTTATTTTATCCGTTTTATCGAATTTTCAACGCGCATGTGATACCTACTATTTTCGGGAATCTCTCGCATTATTTCTCACTCGATACTATCAACCACGCTTAATATTTACTGTCCTTAATTGAAAAAAATATTCAAAACAATCGATCGAGACGCGTTATAAAAAGCCTCGGTCGCAATTAGATAACTTTCGTTCACGGCGGAAACAATAATTCTCATATCACGATCGACTATGCGCTACGTGCTTGCTTTAATTATTATTCTTTCGACTACCGCCAATTTTGTGTTATCCGGACGTTTCAAGGGAAGAAATAAATCACCCGTCGTTTTAAGTGAGTTATTTATTATTGTCATTGTTAATAATTGTCGGAATTCTTCATTATCGTTATTAATTCAGTATCATTATTCACATCGTTGCAATCGATGCAATCATTATTATCGCGGTTGGTAAACTAATTAAATAAATCACAAAATCATGACGATTCCAGTACCAGGCGATGGTGGTAGTCAGATCGAGGCCAGACTGAACAAGAGTTTGGCAGTTCATTATCTCTGCGAAAAGACATCGTCGGGTTACTTCAATATATGGCTGAACTTGGAGCTTCTCGTACCCGTTATAATCGACTGTTGGGTAAGTTCATCCGCCTCTCGCTCGATATGTATTTTTTTTTTTTTTCTTTTTTTTTTCACGATTAATTCTCGTATACAGCGCAATAATATTATTTTTCTCTTTTTGCTTCGTCATTCTGCGACAATCTATACGTTTGTCCTACCGTATACACCGTACGGCTAATGTCGTTTGATAAAATTGTCCTTACGTACAAAGATCGACAATATGAAACTCGTTTACGACAATTTAACTCGTACAACGAGGAATCCCGACGGTGTCGACATAAGAACACCAGGATGGGGTGATCCGTTCGTCGTCGAATATTTGGACCCGAGCAGAGCATCTCCGGGAGCCTACTTCAAGGATATCGCAAATATGCTAGTCGCCGATCTTGGCTACATAAGAAATTTATCGCTACGCGGAGCTCCCTACGACTTCAGAAAAGCTCCGAGTATGAGAAATTATTATCCTTCAATCGACAAAATATGATCCACAGTCTGTCCAAACGACAAATTCGAAATATTAATGTTCGGTGACTTTATATTTTATAAGAATTTGGAACAATCGCGTCGAGGAAAATTATCACGGTTAATTAAGAATGAAAATTGTATTTAAAGGAATCCGTTCGATCCTTTAAATACAATTTAATACATCCTGACTGAAAGAATATTTAAGACGTATCGAGCTAAAACTTGTAGGAATGAAATATTGCCCAAGGTTCGCTGTAAAACTGCGTGAAAATCCGTACAGAGTTTTTTTTTTTTTTTTTTTTCAAATTCTTTCAAATCCGAAATATTTATGCGATCGCTTATACTCCAGTTAATAATAGAATGCCGAAGCAGGATTTTAGTTTAAAAAGGTAAAAGTGCAGTAAAGTTTAAATGAATGAAACGAAAGCTAAAAAAAAAAGAAGATATATATTTAAAGTTATACATTGGACATTTTGTTTCTGGGTAAAGAGAAAATTTGATCGGATTCGTAATTTATAGTATTTCCAAAACGAAAATGCACCATTTTTCTTACAATCTCACAAAGCAGCAGGTCATTATTTTCAGACGAAAATGAGGAATATTTCGTGAAACTGAAAGAACTCATTGAGGAAACGTACGTAATAAATGGCGCAGAGCCAGTGACTCTGATCGCTCACAGCATGGGAGGTCCGATGTCGATGGTTTTTCTACAACGTCAGAGTACAAAATGGAAAAATCAGTACATCAGTTCTCTCGTGACTCTCGGAGCAGTTTGGGGCGGTTCGGTAAAAGCTGTCAAAGTTTTTGCCATTGGTAAATATGTATTTCTACTAAATTTGTGAAAAAAAAAACAATCGCGACGATACGACGATATTTGTTACGAAACGTAAATTTTTTTTTATGAAAAAAAGGCGATGATCTCGGTGCTTACGTTCTGCGAGAAAGTATCCTGAAGGATCAACAAATCACTTGTCCGAGTCTCGGCTGGCTTCTACCGTCGAAATTATTCTGGAAAGAAAACGAAGTCTTGGTACAATCGCAAACGAAGAATTACACACTTCTGGATTTGCAGCAATATTTCAAGTTAGAAAATTTCCTATACGAAACGAGTCGAATCAAGTTTATTGGAGATTCGATTTGATAGAATTCCATCTTCTTTGCAGTGACATAGGCGTGCCGAATGGTTGGGAATTCCGTAAGGATACAGAAAAATATCAATTGGATTACAGAGCTCCGGGTGTCGAGATTCATTGTCTTCATGGTGTTAGTGTCGACACGGTCGAGAGGTAATATAAAAGAAACAAAGACGATAGTGTAGAGCGCGCGATTAGAAAGAAAAATAAATTGACGGTAAACGATTTAATTCTCAGACTGTATTACAAGCCAGGCATGACGATAGACGGTTATCCGCAGTTGATACCTGGAAATGGTGACGGTACGGTAAATTTGAGAAGCTTGGAGGGCTGTCTTCACTGGCAAGGAAAGCAAAAACAATCGATATATCATCAAGCTTTTCCCGGCATTAATCACATGGAAATTCTACGAAATGCCAATGTTCTCGATTACATAAGAACGTTACTGAAGCCTTCGACGCGAGCGGCGAAAGTTTAGTCGTTAAAGGGAGGAAAAACGAAAGAAAAATCAAGTCTGTTTTAGGACCTCGGATAAGCAGGATTATTTGGTTCGTTCGTGTTTGGTAGATGAATCTTCTTTTGCCGAAAAAGACAACATTCTTCGGCATTACCGCTCAATGTAGATTATTAACCGAGGAAAGTCGATTAGGATAAGCATTTTTTTTATAGCGTTCTTTTATTCGTTATTCAAGATATTTTTCATCCTCGGATCTTCGTAAAACTATGATAATACTTCCTGTCGTTGTAAATATATTTCTAGGAGCGTTATTTCAACAAATATCGAGTACAATTGACATACACAGAGGCTCTCTAAATAGATAGACGATTCACTAAGTGTGACCAACAGAAACCTGAATAAATGTGATATTAATATTAAATTATATTTCGTCCCGACAACCTACAAATAGTTCATTTCAAACGATCCAAATCCTGCTGTAAAAACAATAGTTTTACCATGCAGCGTGATTAATTCCGCGTATGTAATACTTCCCCAAAGCTTTTCTCATATTTCCCGAACAAATATTATCGTATTTAATTTATATTAAATTTGTCATCAGGTAGCGTCGTAGATTTTACGGATCTTGTTGAGCCGGATCTTAAGGAGGTTCGGTGATTGGAGCGACTTCAAGATGAGAGTCTATTTTTTTGTATAGCGTTGTCAAACCCTTC
This sequence comes from Netelia inedita, assembly GCA_964017225.1. NCBI lineage: Eukaryota > Metazoa > Arthropoda > Insecta > Hymenoptera > Ichneumonidae > Netelia > Netelia inedita. Next base: position 27,715,213 of record OZ024920.1, read on the forward strand.
GTCCATGCATAAGCGGAGTTTCCACGGGATTTACCGCACAGTTTCCGAGATATTAATTATTAAAGTCAGTCTAATTAACACATGTAGACGACAAAATGTGCCGATCCTCGTATATATCGATTTTTTATAGCACTCGGAGCCAAGACACACGTAAAAAAACTGATGATTGCATTCGTTGATTTTTTGTGATCAATAGGGCACCTTGAATTGGAAAGTTCACCGGAACAATAAGCAATTAATTCAGGAATACAGTCTATACAAATCGAGGTATTCGCCGGACGCGCGGGCCAAATGGCACCTATCGAAATTACGACCATGTCAAATTTCGACGATATGACGTATTACCGAAATCGAGTAGTAGATTATTACGTTTTTTCCATATTATAAGAATAATAGGAAACTCGAAATTCAATACTTAAAAAATATTTCTCGAAAAATCGGAAATATACACATACATCAAAAGTCTCGGTATTGCGGCGCAAAATAGACTTTAAGTTTACTAGCATGGTCATCGCCGAACCTCCTTAAAAACTATACTAGATTTTATTCGATCGAAGTATTTAAACTTTAGGAAATAGAAATCGCGATATTAACCCTTAAACCGCACACTTCGGCTGCCGATCTACAACTACATATGGCGTTTTTCAAATCGTTGTATCTCGGTAAATATGCATTTTTTTCAATTTCTTTGTAGGGACATTTTTTGCAGTACACGATTCATATTTTATGGGCCAAAAGTTCTTTTTGGCTGAAACTAAAAAATAAAATGCCAAAACATTCGTCCAAAGTGGGGCAGATACAATCGACGAAAGAAAACGCACCGGGTCATATTGACCCGAAATGCAGTTTAAGGGTTAATATTTACCCGAGGTTACTCAAAGACCTCTGAGCTCTGCGTGCTGCAAATATTCCCAATTGGTGGATGAAACTTGTACGATTTAAATGTAGCCGAGCTTAGATTTGAAATTAAACGAACAACTGTTTTACCGGGAATCTTAGATTCGAAGCTAGCATCTTCGAAACACCTTCGATATTAACGTTTTTTTTTAATTCTCTCTATTTATAACTACAATCTGTTATTAGTAATAACAATGAATAATTTTGAGTAAGGATATTAATTAAGGGAAGTAGTACAATTAGACACTAAAGATTGAGTGCCTGAAAAAACGAAGATGGTTTAAAAATCAATATTTTTTATTAACCAATCGACTCTTCCACCCCTATCACATAATCTATAAATTTATATATATATATGCAAACATGTATATATATAATATATATGTATCGTTGCATCAAATAAATACATACACAACGTTCTTGGTTTCCTTTTCAGCTCTACATTGCAAGACATAAATATACATTCTACATTATACACACGTGAGCAATGGTTCTCGCTCTCCCGCAACTTTATCCAAGAACTTTTCATTTACGCATTTTTGGAACTCGGTGAGTTGACTTTCGTCTCATTATTATTATTTTTTTTCGCGCTTCTTATCGCCCTCTTATGCTATATTATAAATTTCTTTATTTTTTCGCTCGTAATCCGCAGTTTCATTGATTTTTATGCACATAAAGAAAAACAAAGGCCAACCAGCGCGGATATCTCAGGAATGATAGCAAATCTCATAAAAATAAATATAAATAATAAATGAAAAATGACTTAAAAAAAGATACACTTGCCTTTCAAAGTTATCCAGGAGTATTAACGTAGTCTCGCTGGATATTACGTGTATGTTTGACAAAATAGCAAATGTTCCGGAAAATTTAGCTTGTCGATAAAATGACGTAGAAAAAGATTTTACTTGAAAATAAGGCAAGTTTTCTTTTTGTTTTTTTTAGTTAGTGTCAGTTGAGCCCCGTGCCAGTTTTGAAAAAGGCGTATATACCAATAGCAAGAATAGTAACGACGGTGATAGTACGATAGCTCCTGAGACGAGGATACGGTATTCTCGTACGATTTGGCACAGCGACTTTGAGTTGTCGCAATCGCTCGCGTTCGCGTCTGCTCGCCTCAGCTTTTGACTTCCATTCTTGCTCCTTGCAACGACGCTTGTGATCGAATTCACGAACGTCCTTTCTTATAGAATCCGGCGGATACTCCGCATAAAGATTTTTCGCATCCACGAGCAATTTTTCAAAAGGTAAATCATCAGGCAGCTGAAAAAGTAAGATCTCTCGTTAAAAATAATGATATGCGATATTAAATATCCTCGTCTGATTTTACTCTCCTTTCGTTGAAACAATTGTTTACATATACACTACCGGCGGAAAGTTTCCGGACATAAGTTGAAAACAGTGCCGAAACGTTTTTTTATGCCATTTCGTCGGTAGTTGGCCTAGGCCAATTTAACCAACGCCATTTTAAAGAGCAGAGATTTCCCTTCATTTTGGCTTTTTAAAAAAAAGTTTACGTTTTTTCTCAAAAAACGACATATCTTTGAAAAAAAAATCGTAGACAATTTTCTAAAAAATGAACTTGAAGCTTAAACTTCCCCCTTTATGAGTATGGTGAAAGAAATTCGTTGAAAATTTTTTTACTGCGAACGGGGACCACTTGCAAAAGACGAAAAAAACGACAAAAAATTGTCGTTTTCAAAATTGGGTGCCAATTGTAAAAGAAATCGTAAAATTTTGTTAAAAAAGCCAAAATGAAGGGAAATCCCTGCTCTTTAAAATAGCGTTGGTTAAATTGGCCTAGCCCAACTACCGGCGAAATGGCATAAAAAGCCGCATAAAAAACAATGTATATGAATGTTGTTATGAAATATTGCAGCTTGCGACTTACCGTACAAAGCACTTTGTGAGTATGTCCCATATCAGGAGTAGTGTTGAAGATTTCCGCGTCCCTATAAGCTACGATAACCGTACTAAGATAGAGAGGCATCAGTGGCGGACTGCCGAGAAAGAAATCGAAAAGTCTGTGCAAGAGTTTGCGATTTTCGGCGTATTTGTGAGCATACCACGTAGTGTATTCCGCCAATGCGAAATGAGGAAACAGCTCGACGCTATAATAATAATATTTATCGTTACGATAGAGAACATACGTGGGTGCCGCGTGATAAGGTCAAACATTCTTAAGTCTCAAACGTTTTAAATAATGAAGAGTTAATTTGAATAATACAATTATTTCTTTCCAATGGAACAAATGACGAAAACATTATTTTTAAGAAATCAAAACTGACGCACGCAATGCGAGTCTTCCAAAAGCATATTTGCGTCTATATTTTTGTTGACGACGAATTTTTGAAAATCGACCGTTCTGAGAAATGAAATACTCACTTTTCTAGATGTACCAGGAGCATCGGATGTACGCGGTGCAAGAGAGCGAATATGTAAAACAATTCTTGATTCACTTTTTCCATCGTTCTTTCCATAAATCTCTCAAGAAAATCGAGCGATATTCTTTCGAGTATTTGTAAACTTCGTTGCAAACCCATGACTATGAGAACTGTGGCGGCTATGTCGTTGTAGCCCTGATAGTAACTGAAGAAAATTCAATCGTTCGAATATTTTTTTTTGTACGAGCATAACGGATGAATATTTTGTTTTGGAAACGCTGTAACTTTCTCATTTTTCAACGATCAAACCTCCAACAAATATTATCGAGGTTCTTTAAGGACTAATACGAATAAAAGTGACGAGGCGATTTCGTAAATTCGTTAACAGAAGGAAAAATACTTACTTTAATCGCGGATGGCGATGGAGCACCCAGCATATTAATCCAGTCATTTCATTCTGAAAAGATTCCAACTCTTTTTCCGTAGCATCGATTGAAAGATGTCCACCGCTACGAGCGACGTCTTTCAAAATTTGCTGATAAACATCGTCAGGAACACGGGTGTGTATGATGTCTAATTCGTCTTTGCTTATGGTCACATCATCCTCGTCCACCCCCAGTAGTCTCGGCCATAGTTTCCTTCGTGTATCATCTACAGATCAATTTCGTGACTTCGAGACTTAAAACACAGAGTAAACTCGCTTTACTATCAAGAAGGAACTTTAAGCGAATAAAATGATGATCTGAATCAATGATAACGGCAATATCCAACGATTCCTTTTCGTTACTTCCGACCGATCAATAAATCAACAAGATTAAGGAGGTTGAAGCGTTGTCCGTGCATTAGACGAATTCCAAGTTTAATTGCTTAAAATTCGTACGAACCTTCTTAACAATAATACTCGACTGTGGGTAAAATTTGAGAAAGTTTTACAGTCTAGAGATCGAGTTATTCATTGTTAAAAATCGTATTTTTTCGTAACTTCCCACAAGACCTCGTGTTAAAGTTGCGATTTTAAACACCGAATATCTCGATTACTAGACGGTGAAACCTCCTCAAATTTGTTACCCATTATAATACGATGCTCGAGAAGATTGACGCAAAATTTCAAAAAAATATCTTGGAAAAAATTGTATCCGATGATTTTGCCATTACTTTGTATATACTATTATGATTATGGCGCGTAAACCTCCTCAAGAGTCAGTGTTACAGGCGACGAGCGATTCGAAAACGCAATTAGTATTTTCTCCGACACTGAGTAACCGATCGGGTTAAAATTTGTCGAGTACATACAGAATTACAGCAGAATATACCCAACTGTCCTTTTTCTCGAAAAAATTGAAAATTATGTTGCAGGCAAGGAGTTAATCGAAAACCCCATCTATACTTTCCCTCGCACCGAGTGCGTTCAAGTTGTCAAGGAATCTAAAGAATAATGTCAAAAATTTTAGAAATAAAGGACAATCGGGTACATTGTGCCATAGTTTTCTATGTCCTGGCTAAATTTTAACCTCGTCGATTGCTCCGTACCAAAGAAAATGGGGATCGCGTTTTCGAATTTCTCGTCGCGCGTAACAATTTTTTCTGTTTTTCAAAAGCGTGAAAAATTTGTGCACGGATATTAAAATTTATACGTAATCCTTTGAAAAAGTTCCTTATTAATAATAACGCATTGAATAAAAGAGATTCTAGAGTTTACCATCGACTAAGCCTGCTTCCCTGCATCCCAAGAGCTTCAATTCATCCAAGGAAGGATTTTTAGCCATGACCCTCTGAATCGCTTCGACTTTAATTCGTTCGCGTATCGTTTCGGTTTCTATAAACTCGCGATCCTTCTGAAAGGAATCTTGCTCTTCATTGGCCGTTATGTCATTCTCAACGTTGGCTTCGTTAGGCGATGAATTATTATCGGTAACTCGAGGTACGCGCAGTGCGCGACCATTGGACCTTGGTTCAAAAGAATTTGCCAATCTCGGTTCTGTTTGTTCGATCTGTTGAGAAATCTCCTTACTCGTCGGAGAATTGGTCAGTTCTTCGTTGACGTTCCTGCGTCTCACTTTGGGGTTATGATTCTCCATTGAGTTCGGCATGTTTATTGTTGTTGTTGTTGTTGTTGTTATTGTTTGTTGTTGAAGTTATTACAATTCTTTACAAGTTTCTTTTTCTTAACGGTAATTAACGAAATTTTAATAATTCGTTGTTTTTGTAATATAAGCCACGTCGCATCGTTCGATACGAATTTTTCGTTCCATATTCCAAAGATTTGACAGCTGATATTACGACCTAGATAAATTGACTCGAGATCCGGTCGTGTATTATAGGACTATTAGTGTAGGACCACGTCATTGTCATCGAAGGTGAAAAAGAAAGAAATAGTGAATTGTAATTTAGAGATTTATTTTTGGTTCCAGCAACCCGTTTTTGAGTAATTTCCACCTGTCAAATGACATCTACACGGGCCAACCAGAGATTAGGGGGGAGAACAGTAATCCTCGACAAAAGTTGAAACCTTGAGAGTTGGTTCTGCGACATCTGAGCGGCCAAAGGATGAACTATTTTGTATCCACGTTAAGTTGGCCGCAAGCTATCATAGTCATATATATGGCAAAGGGAATATAATCTGAGGATTTAGGGGGTGGTTCCACGTGGTAATAGTAGAGCTCTCGTCTTTTTAATTACACAACTCTTTCCTCTGGTACAGACAATCGATCAATCATAACTTTATTTATCACTTTATATCACACTGTATCTTTTGTCGCGCGGACTCTCTACTCTATCTCTTTTCCTATATCTGAAAAACGCGAGAAGAGAAAACAAACCCGATTCTTAAAAACCTAGTTACATGCTAGAGGTTCCACTCTTCATCCGAAGCGTGGGACTAGTGCGTGTTTCCGCCGGTGGCGTTGCTGGCCCGTTCCGACTTGTGTCGGCCATGGAATCGAATCCGCCACAAGGCTCTCTAAGTTCAAGGTTTCTCAAGGCTTCCTGTTGCTTTCTATGATATAGGCTACTTAGCTGCGTTCCCTAATTAGCGTATAACGTATTTTTTCAACTCAATCATGAAATTACAACAAAATTTCAAAATGCATATAATTCATCGATCGCCGTTAACTCGTTGTGTAGCAGTTTGATTCACGGTTTATTCGTATTCTTTCATTGCTATCTTCAATCTGATCATCTGTTACCGACCGAAAGGCTGAAAGTTACCACACAGTATCGATGATTGCCGTGGGATGGCGGTGTGACGGCTCGAGAGTTTCAGCTAATAAAATGCCCGATAAATATTTATTACGCACAGAGCCAATCGTCATTGGTACATTCATGTATAACGCGTACGCCGATAGGTGCATAAATTGACGGTGCGACGCAGTAAGAGGAAAGAGGGATTTATTCCTGGTGAGGCTGTCGTTGATCACCGATTCTCGTTCCTCTTACGTCAGAAAGCCCAAAGTCTATTGACGTATTCTTCCGTTCGGGAATACGAAGTAGTTCGGAGTGTCTTTTGGCATTTAAATTATCGTATTATTTGATTACAGTGATCGCGATAATTATGAAGATTTGGACGTCCGAACATACGTTTAAGTAAGTGTCGTATCGCGAGAGAGTGTTGTGCGAGAATAAAAAACTAACCTCAAATCATTCGGAATGTCGATACGATATCTTTCTTGGATATCTCGAGAGTGAACGTTCTTTTGACTTTTTCAGCCATCCTTGGGAAACAGTGGCACAGGCTGCTCTGAGAAAATATCCAAATCCCATGAACACCAATGTACGGGGGACCGATGTGATCGACAGAAAAGTCGTCGATGGTGTTCTTCACACTCACAGGCTCGTTACGAGTGATTTTGGCTTTCCAAAATGGGCACAGGCGGTTCGTTATTTTTCATATATATTTATTTCCCGAGATTTTATTCGCAGCTTTACATTTTAAACGCAATTTTCAAATATTAATTTCAATTACCTAATTTAATCATCATTTTTGTCGAAACGTTAAAATTCCTAACCTCTTTATTTCACGATCTTTATCATCCGTCTACTTTCGTTCGAAGAAAAGAAACAAGATTACTCAAATCGTTCTCACGATCTAATGTTTGCTAATCGACGTACCAGCGTTCCCTTTGAGTTTCGAAAGACCGACCGTTATTAAGAACAACGTTATATAATACAAATCGTAGCTATGAAATTTTGTTTGCAAAATGCATTTGCTCCATGTCAGCAGACCGTATGACGTAGGTTACAAGCGCATAATGCTGAATTCAAAATTTATCCAAGCTGTTTGGCGCAATGGACGAGCAAACGGAAATTTGATATATTACGACGAGTACAAATATTTCGCGATAATATTTTGATTATAAAACTCTTCGAACGAATGCTCGCATTTTATCGTCGCATTGATCTTCGCGAGGTCACGTTCAATGTCGAATCACAAGATTGTCGTTCGGTGCCAAAATTCCTTGCGTTAATGTAGTGGAAAAAAAAAAGTTCTTTCTCAAGGTTGTTTTTTGTTTGTTTCGAAAGCGACGATATAAGCGTACGCTTGCCGAGATTCGATGAGAGTCGAAATGAACTGGAAGATCCAAAGTTCCTGATCTTTTCATCTCGACAATATGGTAACACGATGATATCGTTACATCAGAATATTGAAATAATCCGAGTAACCTATGCAAAGATCGATAATAAAAAGTAAAATATTGTTTTTCTCTGTGAATCGATATTTAAATAAAAAATTAATTCACGCGAGATGGTTAATCGATCGACGTATCCTGGTGGGAATGTATTTTTTTTCTCTGCAATGTCTATATACCTCGTAACAAAATAATCTGTAATCCACCTTTTACCGACTGATGAGATTTTACGGGAATTTAAGGTAACGCGTGATTGACTCCGTCGGTAAAAAAGAACTGTAATTCATTTTTCTCCCACCGAAAGTAATAATTTTGCAGTTTCCTGTTTTCATCGCTTGAATGAAAAAATGTAGTTATCTTTCTTGAAAATTAAAGATCGTTTTAATAATCACTTGACGAACGATAAAGAAGTCACAATCGGTCTGTATAATTTATGATATAAAAAAAGAAATCATTTGCGTGTCTGTAACGATTTTGCAAAGAACGATAGGTGTATATCGCGTGTTAAATCTCCATCTAATTTTCCACACCTTTAAAACGTTAATTGAAAAGCGGATGGAACTTGGAGAGTTCTTATCTTTTCGCTCAGTCTCTAATAGCAATAACAATCCGCGCGACTGAAAAAGCTAACCGAGCGACTGCCTCAACATCTGGCGTGTTGGAAAACGTCACAAACCCGTTCATCCGTATATCCTAAAGTTTTCCACGTGTTATTGTCCCGTCCGTGAGATAGAACGAGAGAAAACATTTCGTGCCCATTGTCACGGAAGAAAAGGTTGGTAGCTCGGAGGCCTGGAATATTATAGCAATTGAAGCAGGAATTTCGACAGTGGATGTCCGTGGAGGAAAATTACAAAACAACGTTCAGTCGTATCAACTTTTATAACGAGCGCGTTACGCTTAGCATTACGTAGTTTGGCTGGTTTCCAAGCCAAGCAAAAGTGCGAGGCCGGAAGAAAGGAGGGACGGTGGGATTCGGTGAACGTTATAACGAAAATCCGATATTCAGGTGATAGTGACGTAGAGTATTCTCGTATAGTCGCCTTTGCTCGCTTCGGGTCCGCGTCTATGGGTAAATGCAAATTTATACGTATTAACAGGCGTGTATTATCGCTCGAAGCTTTACATTATCATAGTTTTCGAAACGAATAAATCCACGATATTGCTTACGTTCGCGCCGTCAAGCTTTATACTCTCTGTCCTCCAACGACTCGATTACATTAAGGATAATGCGATATTTAATTGTTAGTTTTTTTTAAAATTAATTCTAACACGCGCTTTTCACATAACATTCCGAGTGGAGGTGAGGATGACCCGCTGGACTCCTGCTAGATTCGTACGAGTTTGAGGCTGCGTAAACACTTTCGACTTTTCTTTTAAAACTAGGGCAATTAAGTCGATTACTCGGGAACAAATGTCTGGCCTATGGTTTAAGGTAGTTCTAACACAGATCAAAAGTAATGCCAATTTAATGAATTTTTGTGAAAAACTAAAAATAGTATTCAAGAATACTTCTGCGAAATTTGAGACCGTTTCACCATACCGTTTTCAAGATATCGTTTATCTAAAATTTGTAATTTTGCATACGAGCAATGGCTTGTATACTACGAAATGAATACTTTCCGGATATTCAGTCACCAAAATGTACGAAGGAGTAATGCGAAGCTTTTGAAATTTGGCACAAAAGTAGTTTAGTATATGAAGAATAACATATATTTTATAGCAAATTTTCAACCATACAGTAAAAAAGTATAGACTATTTAAAAAATATTGTTTTGAGGCTGGAAGAACACGTTAGTGCGCACGGCAACGTGGGTTTCTCACGACGACGCGACTTGTGACAGGGAAAGCGTTTTTCGTCGATTGTTTTGTTGTGCTTCTCTTTCCAACGCTCGCTCATGACAATGCTAACTTTTCTCCTTCTGACCAGCTCTCGCGTTCGTATAAATTTCCCTTTCAATGTTTTTTCAGACATCTTTTTGATGTTCTCTTTATTTTAGTCACCAATCAAATATTTCAGGTTCTGTAGGGCTAAGTGTAGAGCATGGTGTACAGAGATCACTGATACCCGTACCTCACTTTCGGCACGCATGTACGCAGATAAATGAATCACACGCATATACGAGTAGAGCAACGTTGTCACGTTTCAATTTTTGGCTGGGACTACGTGAAACAAATTTTTATTGAATTTGTTTATTTAAATTGTTTTTACGTTCAAGATTTTCATATGGTCTAGAATATTCATGTAAGCTGATAACATTATTTTTACTTGGCCATATAACTCTTTGTCTGAGAATTTTCGCTTCAGTTTTCTTTTGACTTTTGCAGTCGTGTTAGAACTACCTTAATACGAGATCAGTTTGAGGGACTTTTAGGGCTACTAGGATGTCAACATCGTTTTCGACTAGACCCGATGAAGCTTGGTATGGTGCAGTTGTGATTCTTGCAGATTCGGTGGAGAGTAGGGAGAGTATGTTCGATACAAGAGTTTGGTTAACAGACTTTTATTTTCACCATAGAATTTATCGACTCTAAGATATTTTTCACGATATAAGAGTTTAATGTCGGTGATGAAGAATTAAAAAGTGACGCGTGGAGGCGCGAGCCTTTTTCCTGAGGCCTGAGGGCGAGCGTCCGGGGGAGCGGCCAGCTGAACGGGAAACCGGCGATAAGGAACGTTTGTGTAAATCGGTCACATTTTTATCATGGCGTCGTTATCGGACGATATTATTAATAAGTATTTAGAAGAAAATGTGTCCTCGATCACGAGTAAATTAGATTTTCACGGAGAAAGTAATTAACTTCGTTTCTATTCGAGATATCAATCTCAAAGAAACTTGAGAACGGGTCGTCTTAAGGTAGTTGGATCGGTACAGTCAAATCAAAAGTTTTTTTCTTAGTTTATCTCCGTACCATATGATTTTTAAGCTTAAGTTTATTAAGAAAAGTTGTTGAAAATTCATTCAAGAACAACATACTATAAATTCAAGGTCATCCAAGGTGACCTATACTCGCTACGTACGTTTGTAAATCATGAAAAATAGTTTCTTAGGATTTTTTTTAAACTACGGAAGGCTTCTTTGAAGTATTATAAAGTGCAATGCAACATTTCAACAAGTTTCATCATCTAGAAGTTGAGATATTTAGAATTGAAAATAGCAATATTTAACACGTACCTACTCTTATGGGAGAGTGCCAAAAACTGTGATTTTTAACAATAAATATCTCGATAACTAGAAGGTGAAACCTATTCAAATTCGGCACACGTATGTAGATCGTATCAAAGAAGGCTTGTGCAATTTTTCAACGAAATCCTGTGAAAACGATTAAGCGAGACTACTACCTTAACGACTGTGGCATTTTACACGACTATGACAAATATTGGTATCAATACGTTCGTACTTTGACAACTTTGAAGATTGTTGTGATCAATTTATGAATCGCTGCTACCTTCAGTTAAATTCAGATTCTTAAAAAATACTTGAAATTTGTATTTTGTTAAAATCCTTCGATTAAAAGTTTTATCGAGTTTTAGATATTCTATGAACTTTCGAAAAAGGCAATACATCAATTGTTCTATATGAAAAAGAAAAAACTTGAAGGGTTTTTTAACTGCATTCGATCTCCACGAAAAACATGTTGGCTTAAGGCATTTATATAATAGATTTATATATGTAGAACACTCGGTGCAATTGCGCGCAGCTATTTCCCTGTTATCTCTGAAATACGTAACCATTCAGCTATCCATTACGGTGCAGCTCGCCATCCGCCCATTTGCAGTCAACGCTTCTTTCTCCATTTCTTCTCTTTACCTCCAATTCCTATACTTCTTACTGGCTTCTCGTTTTTCGCTACCGCATATTCTCTCGCAGAATGTCTCTCGTTGACCCGAACCTAGAGATCGTTGCCTCTTGTACCCGAGCAATTGACCTCCCTTTACCAAACATATTTTGCACGAGTTGGCCCGCATACCACCCCCAAGATTCGAGGATTTTTCTTCTCTCCTTTGCCTTGTTTTTCGTTAAAAATTGTTTGCTCAAACGTGATGAAAGTATGCCGATAAGGTTTTTTTTTGGTTCAACCCGGCAACCGACGTACCAGTTTTTTTCTCACATCGGGCCTACCTCCGCGTAAAAATACTAGGGATGGAGAACCTTCTTCCCTCCATAGACCAAGTTTGCATTGATTAAGAGTGGCTTCCGGCCAACGTGTTTGTTTCTCGAACGAGCGTTTGCGTATTCCACCTGTATTTTTTCAACCCCTTAGCCTCCCTCTATCCATCTCCCATCCCCTCTTGGCTTTGTTTGTTTGTCGAGTTCGTTTGCGCTGTGGCTTTTCCTCTATCCAAGCATCAAGGGGATGTGTGGTTCTCCATATCCTTTCGAGGCCAAACGAGAGAATCCACCACCGAGTTTGAGCGAGCTTGGAGAGCTTTTCTCTCATTCTCCCTTCCGTTCGTTTTTTCCACTTTTTTTTTATATTATTACTCTCATTCACTTTTACCATTGTCATAGGTAGAACAGAACGGCAGACAGAGAGAGAGAGAGAGAGAGAGAGAGAGAGAGAGAGAGAGAGAGAGAGAGAGAGAGAGGGAAAATAATTATATATATATACAACGGGTTGTACATAGACATAACGCATTGAGCTGCCGCAAGAGAGCGACGCAGGCAAAGTTTAATACTCGATCGTGCGCCGAGGCGCGAACGCGGTGGAGGCGCTCGGAAGGATGATAAAAAAAACGAACCCTAATAATTCGAGAGTCGAAGGTGGAGGGAGAGCAAGTTCGCCATTGCACCGGGCCGTAATTACAGTCCGGCGAGGGAGTTCTCCGTTCTGACGCTGATCCGTTCATCCATGTAATTAGAATATAAATAATTGATCGGTGCGAAAACAATAATTCAAGAGTACTTAGCGTTCACGCTGGTGTATACATATATATATATATATATATATATATATATATATATATATATAAATCCGCCATGTTTCCCCTCCCTCTTGTTCTCTTCTGCCCCGCTTGCCACGACCAATTAGCGTCTTTCTAATTGCCTAATTATTCATGGTAATTCGTTATTAATAACGCAGCCGGAGTACGGAGGCATTCACCGAACATCAGCAGGACTTTCTGTGTTGTAGTGTCTCTCCTCCTACCTCTCCGCTCCCCGATCTACGTTTCTGCGCGCTATCTCAAATTTTGTGTACCCGAAATGCACCGATTTTCGCTCCGCGATACAAAAGCACCCTCTCATGGTCGACATCGACGTTCGAAGCTTATCTATAGATGTATAGGAAGGTAGTTAATGTTTATATAACGATACGTACATATATGCGGAAATGACAATAAAGGGCGTATGTAAAGGTGTGCAAGGTCCGCTGTGCGAATAGACGAGTTCGTCGTGAGACGAGACCGGCCGAAGACGACGAAAAAATTTGTTCCGAACGGAACAAGGGAAGAGCAAATGATTATAAAAACATTAGCATGATTACGCCACTCGCCATTAAAATTAAACTTATTGTGATTATTATTTTATAATTCTACATAAATTTATTTATTACTTACACTCAATCTTACACAATTATGTATTATTATTTCCACTGATGCTTAAAGCTTGCACGGTTTTCTATTATTTATCACTGGCATCCGGACGTAACTATCGTCTGACAAATGAATGAACGTTTTTTATGCAACCCGGCTATGAGAGCTTTTAATGAAGGCCAATTTGAATTTACGACGTACCTGAATTTCCTTGGAGAAAAATAGTCTCCAGCAGTATTTCGGTCGACATGAGAATTGAAATAGTACTTCCGTTATTTTTCGTTACGCTGATCGATAAAGGAAATTGAAGTAACGAGAAAGAAAATATACGATATTTGATGAAGACATTGTGTCATCGCGAGGTAATGTTATAATTTTTATCGAGTTATATTTAAAAGATTCAGTAGGTAATAAAATTATAATGTCCAATTTTCATCGAGACGGTTGATCTTTCAAACGAGAGAAAAGAACGATGAATATGGTAGAACGCTCCTGCAGAGTTTGTTGCTCTTGTTGACGGTTTGAGAATTTTTTCCTCCCATGAATGATCCCTCGATTAATGCTGCACATTTTTTTCGCGGTATTTAATACTGCAATTTACACATTTAATTGGACCGGCCCATTGCGAATTTATTTTTCAATATACTTTATCTCATTATCGTTTTTATGTAGGCAGTCAAATTCCTCCATTGAAAACTTAATAGTTCCTCGTTGTAATTCCAGGTAATTGGGAATGACAAGGAGTGTTTCGCGAGTGAACGAAGCGAGGTCGACCCATCCAACAGACATATGGTCCTCAGAACGAGAAATGTGAGTAGTTTTTCATCTTCTATGTATTATATATAGAGAGTGTTGGTCTTTATTACTTACCTTATAAATAAATTACTAATTTCTTTTTAAATTTTCTATTTATTATTTATTTGCTTAATTCAATATTTAATTATAAATACAAATCTTAAATATAAATAGCCCGAGATATTAATTATTAATTAATTTCAAATTTCGAAACTCGTAGCTATGAGCTAACAATGCTTTGAGACCTCTGCGGTTGGTTGTTCACAAAAATTATTCTCCTTTACTGTCTCGACTCGTCGTTCATTTATTAATAATTATTTTGTCAAAATATACACAAAATGTTCCATGCCATTTTTGGTTCAAACTTTCAAACTTTCCGAATTAATATCTCGGCCAATTTTAATCGTAGGACAATTGAAAAAAATCGTTTTGTTTGTATTTGAGCCAACTATCGAAATATTTTCTGTATCCAGATAATTGGCAAAAACTCGGTATATAAATGTAAATTTCGCGTAGCTACGTCTATATCTAAATATGTACATTTCGAGTAAAAATTGGCAACCGATTGTCTCTGTGTACCGGGATAGACCGGTTACTGTATTATTAGCTCTTAACGTTCACCTCGTGTCGTTTCATTTATTCAACTGAACTTTAGAAGTTGATACATACGGGTTAAGTGTTCTATTGACGTACACGAGGATCGGTTGCCAATTTTTACGCGAAATGCACTCGGCCAGAATACCTTTCGTGCACCAACACAATCGTGTTTCTTTCAATAAGATATCGTCATGTAGCTCCTCTGAAAATTTCACGTGATCCAGTTTTGGCAACGCAAAATCTGACGTTTCGAAATAGACACATATACATATGAGGCATTTCGCACGAAGTCATCCACCCTGAAAAGTGAAAGTCGGCCAATCGTCTTGAAATTTTTATGGTCGTTAGTCCTATGGATAGTGAAGCTTCAGCAAAAAATTTAAGGCTCTAGCTCAAATAGTTGCCTAGCAATAGGGGCTCAAATTTGTACCATGTTGGCTGTCGTGGCATCATTCCCAAGTTTTTATCTTCCCGAGAAATATAGCGATTTTAAAAAGTCAGGAGTGATTTTTAAAGCATTTTCTGCGTACTTTAAGAATATATTTTTTATTTTTAATAAAATTAATAAGTTCATAAAATTTGTTTAAGGTTAATGTTAAAAATGACTTTTTCTCAAAGATCGACCCCTTCGATTTTTATAATTTTTATAAATAAAATAGTAGCGTTCTTTCTGAACAAAAAAAATATAGAATGTCCAAGATGGGCCGGACCTTAGTTTCGGAGATACAGTAGGATTTATCAGCGAGCGGGCGCTCCGCTCAAATGTAGCCGGGAAGGTCCCCGCGCGACGCTGCGCGGAGCGGCCGCTCATTTGATAAATCGTTCCGTATCTCGAAAACTAAGGCTCGGCCCATCTTGGCCGTTCTATACTTTTTTGTTCATAAAGATCCCTACTATTTTATAATTTTTTTTGATAAAAATCGAAGGGGTCGATCTCTGGGAAAAAGTCGTTTTTAACATTAATCTTAAAAATTGTTTATGATCTTATTAATTTTGTTAAAAATTAATAACATATTCTTAAAGTACGCAGAAAATGATTTCAAAATCAGTCCTGAATTTTTTAAATTGTAATATTTCTCGGCTACATTCGAGCTCAAGCCCGAACGTAGCCTGGAGGGTTGCCGCGCGACACTGCGCGGAGCGCCCGCTCGCTGATAAATCCTACTGTATCTCCGAAACTAAGGTCCGGCCCAACTTGGACATTCTATACTTTTTTGTTCAGAAAGAACCTTACTATTTTATAAAAAAAATTTATAAAAATCGAAGGGGTCGATCTTTGAGAAAAAGTCATTTTTAACATTAACCTTAAACAAATTTTATGAACTTATTAATTTTATTAAAAATAAAAAATATATTCTTAAAATACGCAGAAAATGCTTTAAAAATCACTCCTGACTTTTTAAAATCGCTATATTTCTCGGGAAGATAAAAACCTGGGAATGTTGCCACGACGGCCAACATGGTACAAATTTGAGCCCCTATTACTAGGCAACTATTTGAGCTAGAGCCTTAAAATTTTTGCTGAAGCTTCACTATCAATAGGACTATCGACCATAAAACTTTCAAGACGATTGGCCGACTTTCACTTTTCAGGGTGGATGACTTCATGCGAAATGCCTCATATGTATCTTAATACGTTACGTTTTTTCCATGTACACCTTTGCGAGTTTTTACATTTTTCTTCTTACTTCTTCCACCAACACATTTCCAATACCTCTCCTCTTCCTGTGGACCTACAGTTTTTCTTAGTTGTGTTCCGAACCACCGAGAGCACAGAAAAAGCACATAGAAAAATTCCATCGGTGCCTGCGGGAATCGACCACCGCGTTTCAGCCGCGAACGTTACCACTGTGCTACCCATTGCTCCTATATGTATCTTAATATAATTACTTGTTTTTCCTTCGTAAATTCGCTATTGTGGAATGAAAACTCGAATTCCGAGATCGAACGTAACAACATTTTTCATCCCCCGTAAAGAATTATATATATATATATGTATTTTTTTTATTGAATTTTGTTCATTCTCTTCTCTCGTTTTTTATCCGACTGCGGCATGGCATCACTCGCGGCCTATCTCGCGTCACAAAGCTGAATCGATTAGCGTAAAGGGTCCCGGTGAGTGTATCGCTCTCCGTCACCAGCCATGTTCCATCCCCTTGGGATTGCGTGGGACACGAGAGCGTTGCTGAGGGAGAGAGAGAGATTGGAGAGGTCAGGGGGAAAGGCAGAGAAGGCTCTCTCGTTCTAGGGAACAACGCCGAGAGGTGCTTTGACGCCGGGTGGGCGACCTCTTAAGCGTTATTAGGCTTTGGCAAACGTCGATCATAACCAGGACGCAACCATCCATTAGCAAAATTGAGTGATCCCTCGCTGATCCTTTCGCCATTCCCTAAAATCATGCCTCCCTGAGCCTTTTCGTTGCGTTACGCGTGCCTCAAAAATTTTAACGTAACAAAGTTGACAGACGTTGTTTTTTTCGATTTTACCTTACGCTTTTGTTCGAGCACTGGTGCTTCTACCACTTTCCAAATCTTCGCGTCATTTTGATATAATTTTAAACGCTACTCTCACATTATGGGTACCATGATGGATGTATATTTTGTAAGGTAAGAATTGGTATTAATGGTGCCACAATGAAAAATCACGATTCGTACAAAAACATGACTCGAATTTTTTTTTAATCTTCGTACCCATTGGCAAAATTGTATGGGTAAAGTTTTCTAATATGCTCACCCTTTTGCGTCAAGTTTCTAATACCTTTCTTTTTCGCAAAAAAATAAAAATGCTTGTGATAAATACTTGTTTGGCATCTTCAAGCGCTGTGTCGGTCACCGGCGACCGACACTGTACTTTCCGTTTGTATTAATACAATAGGCATATAAAATATATTAATAGGCAACCGGACAATTGTCACAAAAGAATATAAAATTTATTTAACATAAATGCTTGAAAAATATAAACAATCATTCAATAAACATTTTCGCAAATAATAGTGAATTATATTTTTTAATGAATAAATAAATTCAAACAATTCATTCATTTTTCAGAGCCAAACATTTATTGTTTTTTTCATTGGACCGTAATTATGATATAGTCGATTAAGCTTCAGAATGGTATTTGGATCACGCGGATGCGAGCACTTTTCGATGTTTGACAGATTTTTCAAATCGTAACATCGATGCTTGAAAATGTTTGCATACACTCTTCCCTTGAATTTTCCAGATTTTCATATTGTAATCACAGCAGCGTGTCCGCGACAGCTTTTAAAAAGTTTGTACCGAAACGTAAATCGGCCCATCCGAAGAAACGTTAAAGTGACGTGAAATTTCGATTCACATTTTTACCTTTCCGTGAATTTATCCAATCGCAAATATCCCGTAGATCACAAATATAATATTGTTCTTTCTGGTTTTTCGCAATTCATTAGTCACATGTGTAAAGTTGAAAATTGTTACAGTTTTTAATTTTTATCGATAAATTTAAATATACACCAGGTTGAAATTAATTGGTGGTTTATTTCGAAAGGAAGAAACTCTTTCGGAGACCAATATATAAGTCTAATTTCTGTTACCAATTTACAATTGTTTGGTTAAGAATTAGAAAAATTTACAATTTCCCCTCTTACTTACTATTATACTCTTACTCACTATTATAACTCAGAAGCACTTTTCGCCGGTATTATCAATGGCCTAGCGCATTCTAGTCCCGTACATATTGTAAAATAGTCCTCAGTATTGTAGTACGTATAACACTTTACCCCATATAACAAACTCCTTTCATACATATATACAACTTAAAGCATTTACTTAAAATATACTTTACCGGTATACCTATGTATAATAAAGTATAACTATCTATACACCTTGGAACTCGATGTGGAACGATGCTGAACGTAGTGGAAGAGCAACAAAACCTATCCACAAAAAACGCTGCTTCTTTTCGATACCAGAATATATCCTAACGTTTTTGCTCTTCTCTTTTTCCCGTGCTTTAGAGTTCCCTCTCGTCTTTCTCTATTCGTTCCTCTGGAGCGAGAAAACAGGTCTGTGAAAGGTGGCGAGAACGGGAACGACGAGAAGAGAAGAGGCCCAGGGAGTTCTTTGGTTGAGGGTTGGGTATAGGTTGTGCAGGCTGGGGGTAAACCTGGATATGATAGGTTATTGATGCGCGCATTACCGCCTGGGTTCCATCGGCTCCATGGGCAAAAGTGGTGCACAGAAAGCAGCATTTTTACTACCGATCTGACGTGATGTTGTGTACATGCAGTAAGGTTTCTGCAAAGGAACGTATAGGTAGAATGGACAAAATAAAAGAAACGATGCCGTCGGTTGATGCATCGCTGGCTCGATGATGAACGATCTATGACGTTTCGTGCACCCTCTTGGCTCAGAATCTACAGATTGTTAGTGCGAAGCAATCTTTGCGAGAGTGTTGAGGATGCTTCGATGGTGCGGTGACGGAAGACGATAGAGGATAACATATCTGATCGGTGAATGAAAAAATCCTCGAAAAAAAATTATTAAAAATAAGTACATTAATCGATAAATCCTTCGTCTTCATACCTGTTGTTTCCATTACTGAATCTTTCAGTTTCATTCATTTCTAGTCAGCTTTTTTGTTTATTCATTCTATGGAATATGAAATGATGCATACCATTCCAGCTGGATAATTCCTAAGGGGTAACATTTTTATCTCCATCTTTGTCCATATGGCCGCTCTCCTTCTCTCGCTTTCCATCCCCCACTACCGCTCACTCCCTCTGGCTCTCTTCCCCTCCAGATCTCCTGGCTTAATCTAAAATTGAACGATTCCCCGGAGAGCGTGGCGATGGAAAGGTTCGTCGGTTCGGAGGTCGACTGGTAGAGGGCCCATTCGTGTTTATCCGTTGTATCTACTGTATAGGTAGATGTGTACAACGTGCTATGTATACGCTTACGTACTCCTATGGTGGATGCCCCAGCCTCTACCTCTATGTGTTCCATGCGCTTTCATATATATATATATATATATATATATATATATATAGAGAGAGAGAGAGAGAAACTACAGCTGAGTTGGGGCAGGGGTGGGATCGTTACGTATCCCGGATCTCCCGCGTATCCCCAGGGGGAAAATATCTTTTAGCAATTTACCCGTGGCTCGTGTATGGCCACCTCTACTTTGTTGTAGATCTGTCCAACCAACATTCTAACAATGCTTGCATATTCGCGAGAAAGTGGGTTCCAGTATTTTGGCTCTGTACGTCGGCCGTTTTCATGGTCCATAGTTATGTACAGCATGCCCACAGCGAGGAACGACATGAACGTTTCATCCAAATACCTCATTGGAGAGAAGAGTCACAAGTAGAGGGCGCTACGTGAATGTACCGACCGTCGGTATGCACACTATGGGACCGAACACCCTAAAAGGTTAAATCGGCCCGTTTGGCAGTAGAGCTCACGAGCGACTGTTGGACCGAAAAAAATGCGAGGGCGTCGATGGTCGAGAATCACTGCTGGGTTCAATGGCCACTGGAGAGTTCTATCGTCTGTGACGAGAATATTTGTCCCGCGTGGGCACTGTTTGTTTTTTGCCGAAAAATACAAAATGGGTGTGTAAAGAAGAACCGATCGGTGGGAGAAAAAAATGTACACTTCGCGGATGAAACACAAATAATGGAAACTGTTGCGTTTCCCCAGAATCGATAGTAAACTTTTGTTTATCTCGAACGCAAATCGTTTCGGCAAATGAAATTTAAAGCAGAACGTAATATTTGTTTATATATATTTTGACTACACTGTTCATCTTGAGTTATTAACAATTCGCGAATGGGAAAATTATTAAAGCAGGGAATGATAATAGAAGCGAATGCCCAAAATAGCCAGGCGATGCGATCGTAGAACTCCGAGTACTTAATAAACCGGAAGCGATAAATTTCGGCGGATGTTTCATAAAAAGGTGACCCAGAGAAAATGTATTATTTTTGAGCATTTCTTTCATTCATTATTATTTTTGTTATACACATCGGGGTTATTAATGACGAGGTTGGGGGTCTAGATTTCTGCGCCTCCAGGTATATCAGTTTGTTTGCGGGGATTCCCCGAGGCAAGTGAGAGTTGATGGAGATTACCAGAGGGAGTGGTTCGGAAGTGGGTGCATAGAGTAGCGAAGGGAGCGTATACTGTTAAGGAAAGAAGCGAGATAAATATACATATGTTCGTATATACATATTAATACATACAATAGAAATATATACAAACACATAAATGCAGCGAAAACGCAATTACACAAGACTGAATTATAATACGCGTTCTACCCTTAAATCACAAAAACAACAAATTGCGAGAGCCCGGTGGTGGAGAAAGCGTTTTCTACGTGTGCACTACCGAGGTTTCGTTAGCCGCTCCTCTCCATCTCACACCTCACTCGCCCGACCAAATACTGCACGGATGAATCGGGATATACACATATATTTCGTAGCGTTTTTGGCTATCGTGTATTTTATGTTTATGCGCATGTATGTACCTGAATAGGACGATGTACAGGAGAATTTTGGGCGGAGATGACACCTTTTTCAATCGATTGAAATATAGAATCAAGAGTCAAGTATGTGCGCGTTGTTTGCGTATACAATAGACCAGGCCAGTGTCTGTAGGTCCAACTAAATTTGACTGTTCTCTGCGACAGCTTTGATTATCGGTGGAATTGCTTCATAATAACATAAGAAAAGAAATTGGGAAGGTACGTACGCACGAAATTGTTGAGCAAGCAAGCTAAAAATTGCAACTTAAAAAGAACACGACATTTTTTGAGTTTTTCTTAATTATTTTATTAAATATTAGATTTCTATCCAAAACGGTTATATGCTCCGCTTGACACAAACAAGCCTGCTTCTCCCCCGGCGCTGGCCCGCCGGCGTTCAGGACACTCGTTCGCTACACGCCCCGCCCACAGGACACTCGCACTCAAGCTGTAGCCTTAGGGCACAAACTGAGTGCGAGCGTGTGGCGGGGTGTTCGTGTTGAACACAACGAACGCTCAGCTGACACTCGCGGCCCTCGTTCGCGTTCGCAGATGTTGAAAACAAACCCTCCGCCGGACACTCGCACTCAGCTTTTACCCTTAGCCTGATGCGAAAACCAGAAAGGGTCTTCAACATCAGAAATACGTCAGAGAGAGAGAGAAAGAGAGCTGTTTTGGCTTACATATCTGAAGGTGAGATATCACGAATAGGGTTAGACTATAGTGACTAGGAATTAGAGGGCTAGTGGCTGGATGTCACCAACCCTAGAGTAAGAGAGATAGGAATGGAGTGGAGAGCACCTTAGGGTGGAACGTGGTGCAACCAGTCATGCTTGCCGCGTGCGTATATTGTTGTACTCTTTCTACCTATCTCTATCCATATGTACATATATACTTGATAGCTTATATATATAAATAAACATGGATATCTGTATATAAAGATCCTTCTCTCGCCTGCCTTCTGTTTCACTCTCTTGACTCTATACATATACCTATCCGCTCACTGGCGAGCCGCAAATACCGACAAATGGCGAATACTGAAAGGTGGAGTAGTGAGGCTGAGGTTAAGGGAGAAACAATGCCTCGCTCGCGTCGCCGGCTCGAATCCGCAAAGTCCTCTCAATTATGCGGCGATGCTAATTACTCGCGACTCCGCTCTCCCTCTCTCTCTCTCTCTTCCTCTCTCGCGCTTTGTTATACCACGAGCCCAGCACACCAAGTCAGTTCGTGAAGTGCCTTAATACGACTGATTGTGAGACCACTCGTGAAACCCTCTCGCCAACACTTCGCCGGGTTATCAAACGCGAGTATTTTCCACTATTCCTCGTTGAAATTCTCGTATATTCGTCTTGCTTTTCCATCTCATTCCCGTCCCGGATTTGGCACTGCAACGTGCCAAGAAGACAAGGATGCCACTAGGGATGAACGAAAATTGACTCGTTTGATCGAAACCAATCTGATAAAGAGATCTTTCTAATCAAATAGTATTTGCGCTGATCCCATTAAAAGTATTCGGGTTTTTAAAGTTTCTCCGAATGTTTAATTACCACAGTCCTTTCTCGTAATATTCAATCATCTATATAAAGTCACCTTTATGATTTAGTTCCTTCGTAGACGGAGCTTTGTGGATATGTAACTAGTGCGAAGAAGGAGTATGTTAATTTCTATTTACAAAGTGTTTTTATATCACTTGTGCTCAATAAGTCGAAACTATATTTTGTAGTCTTTCCCTTTTTGTATGATCGACACACGACAAATCTTTTAGAATGTAATTTTCAAAAAAATCAAACGCTTCGGAACATTTCTAAATTTTCAGAAATTTCTTAACCTTAAACCTCGTAATTAGAGTCGGGGCCAAAGTTAATATATATTTCGTGTCGAAATTGAATTTCGTTTACCTGTTTGAACCGCATATCTCAAAAACTAAACGAGTCAGAATGTTTAACGGCTTTTTTGGAAAAATGTCTAATCCTTCTAAAGTCCGAACTAGTGGCTCGGCAGCTGTAAAAACAACACTGAAACGAGTTGCTCGAATAACATTACTATCGTGGCACCAGTTTAACAAAGATTACTCTTATCTTTCATTCTTGTGGACCGACGTCATTTGAGAGTTAAACATTGAGGAGACGAATCTCGGTGTGCAGTGTTCTCCTGCAATAATATAGATACTACGATTACATTTTGCAAACGAAAGGAAGTTCACTCATGCACACTCTTCCGTTTTTTCAAATTTAAAATTGAAATTGAATTGATTTCTATACATTCTTCAGCGAATGTCTGAAAACCTAATATAACAATATTCCCCTAGATAGCGAATGAAATAATTTCTTCTCCTAACCATAACATGACGTAGCTGCTTCTGGATGTTGAACCTCCAAATAACTCCGTTCTAGCAGGTTAAAAATTCGGAGCCATTTAACTAAACTTCCTCCCATGATGATTTGTCTTCAAATCCCTCCCTGTAGTTCGACATTTAACAATAAAAAATCGCATTCATAATTGCTAATTGGCCACTTTTGAATAATATACATTGAATGCCGAAATCCATTTTTTTATGTTTTAAATTCACGTATAGCGAAGTACAAAACGGGTTTATGCTTTTCGTGTTCGTATTTTTTCATTTATTTTTGCATTGTAGCTATTCTTGAATATTGTCGAATGGGTGCATTATTAAGCTCATGAGAAAATATTATTCTTCCTCCCTGTGTAAATATTCTTCATTTTTTAATTTCCTTTCACGTTGATAGTTTCATTTTTCAATAATACCGTGAAGCTCGTGTTGCTCGTTATGCAAATTCTCGTTATGCTGAAACTGATGATGCGGTCAATTCTCTCCTTGTGTCTCACGACCGCAACAATAGTACATATATCTCTCTGTGCTATAGCTCATCGTTCTCAAACATATTCCCCTAATATACAAGTATAATATTTAGCTAGTTTTACTGCGCGTTGCATCGATTTTTACCTCGCGATACTCCAATTAAGCCCTAATCATGATTGATGCATTTCTTCAATGATACTTCAATTCTCTGCTCTAGCCTTCTCAGCCCGAAGTCGAGTATTTTATTCTTGAGTGATTCAAACTCTCCGTGGTCGGCGATGAGAGAGAGAGAGAGAGAGAGAGAGAGAGAGAGAGAGAGAGAGAGAGAGAGAGAGATTCGAAGAGAAAGAGAGAGAAATGGCTTTGTGTATAAAAAATTTTCCCCTCTCTTTGCCCTACATTCACATTGATTTTGCTTTCTGCCATGTTGCGAGCGATTTTTCGTTCAGTGTGAAATTGAACATCGCGGATATTTACGTAGTCATGAAAGTCTCATGCATTGAATTTTGTATGTGACAAAGCGGGAATGAAAGAAGAAATTGTCGAATTAAATAGTTAACTTTCATCAAAATGATACTCAACGCAACGAAAATCGATATCAATAAAATTGGGTTTTGATCAAAAACATAAATCGTCGAACTAAAATTTCTCAAACTTTACCCTAAAACGTCGTCGAAGTTTCTACATCACTTGTATACCATAACATGATTGATTGCGCCACGATTTTTTTCCGATTTGCCATTTTATTTTATTAAATCTGAAAGTCGAAATTGCGATGAATGCAAATGTTCAAAACACCGCGTTTTAGTTTGCCATGCTTTTCAAAGAGCTTTCACGTACACCAAACACGAAAATATGGAAATATCTAAGTTAGTACGTACTAAATTAACTGAATTTAATACCTTGGACAAAAAAGCAGTAAACGAGCCGAAGTTAATTTCATACTGGCAACATAATGGTTATTTTAATATAAAGTATTTGGATACGTTTCGGTTGTCGGTTTCAACTAACATAAAATTATTTATGCCACTTTCGTGTTATTTCATTGCATTTCATGGCATTTTAGGAAAACTATTATTTATAAAAATAAAGATTTTGGCTGACGCAATTGAACTATCGAAAGTGGCAATTAAATGTACAGAATGATCCAGTATATAATTTCGCGATGAGAGGAATAGCGGTCGCGCTAATATGATGACAGTGCCGACGGGCGTGATGGACCAGATAAATGTCCCGCAGGCATTGGGCAAACACTGGCAATGGGTTTCGCAGTTATCTTGTGAAGTATGCTAGGGGTATGGAACGACAATGAGAAAAGTTTCAATTAACGCTATGCTAGCAAAAGTGAGAAAGCAAACAGATTGAAGCATATCTTCACACCGAGTTATAGTATATTAGTATACGAAAATATATATATGTATTTAGATAGATAGATATTATAATAAGTGTGTGAAGAATGGCGATGGAGTTATAGAGAGTTTCGAGTGGAGTAGAACTTTTTTTTAGTTTATTCATTTTACGGACGTGCGATAGAAATTGGTTTGCAGCGAAAATTCAAAATTTGTCACTTTTTTCGGCTCGGGATTGATTTTCAGAATTGTTCTGATAACTCGGTGAAAACGTTAACATTTGGTTGTGTTGCATTCATAATCCCCAGTGTTTCTTTCATCGTAAAAATATATGCAGAATGATCTAACATCGATAAAATAGTAACAGAAACAATCTCGTTTCATCGAAAATAAGGGAGGAAGAGGAGAAGGCTCGATTATTAATCCGAACGATAAAAAAATCCTATTATCCGATACGCATATGAGACTGGAAACTGCAGGGTCGCTAACAAGAGGGATTGAAACTTTTATTCTCGCGAAATACTGTAATAACGATTTTTTCAATTTTTTAAATCCATTTTTTATTCAGCATCCCGGTGTGTTGTAACCACGATTTTTAACGAGATCGAATAATCACTACATGTAGCTACGTGAATGTAGACCATAGTTAATCGTATCAAAGTTTAGAAGTCGTAGTGTCTCGTTTCGTGTGCACCCTTTCGAGTTTTTATACTTTGAGATTTACTTCTCATCTATGTGTATCCTTTATACATATTCCTCATTCCATCGTGAATCGCCAAGCGTTATTAATTTTTTTATTCGTCTGTCATTCGATCGTTATCTTATGTCATAACAAATAAATCATTTTGGAAGTTTAAGTCCTCAAATTTTATAGATAGACAACAAAATGAAAGTCGTTGTATTATTTTTAGAACAATCTAAAAAATAAACATCTTGTCAAGTTTTTTTTGGAAAATATTGTTTCTTTTGATATGGTAGGGTAGCTTGCACCCCTAACATTCTTATATTACAAAAGAATTATTCATTAACCCTTTGTATGTATTTATTGCGTCTTTGTTTACTAAATTTTTGCTACCTAAGAAATTTTTAATTATCACTTTAAGCTAAGGGCATTTAAAAATACCCTTAACCCTTTCGGTACGAGCAATTTTGAATATATTTCCTCAAATTTCTTTATTATTTGTATCACGTCTTTTTCGTGCCAAATTGAAATGTGCCTCCTCATTTTCTGATGAACGGACTTTCATCTTCTGATCACAAGAGAAAAATTACCCCTTCTTCAAGATGGCGGAGAAAGCTCATGGTCGTCATGTTGGTCGTCTATTTCAAGTTAAGATTTTCTAAGCCTCCCTACCCCCTTCCCTTCTAGCGGTTTAACGACCGGCCACATCGCTTTCCACTCCTATAAACTACAAAGTATGCCCATCAGTAAAGACTCACGTCTTTTTAGCCCCTTCAATTTTTTCTCGACCATTAATTCTATTTATCTCATTTTTCTTCCTTTTTTTATCTCCACTTTTGAACAAGCCATATTTTCCCATATAAATCAGCAACACCACCGCAAATACATCTGCACCCCCGAACGTTCGATTCTCTTCGTATTTTAAATCTGATTAACGGTATTATTCCACTCGATTGAATTTTCCGCAAGAACAAGTACATTTACAAGAAAATATGCATTCATTATTCTTCATGGATGTTGCACCAGCGGAAAAAGAAACTCTTTTCCAATATTTCAACGTCGATAGTATCAATATTAATTGATTTTAAATACCGTCGAGCTCAATTTCAAATTGGCGTGTAATCATCGTCCGGTTCGCCCAGGAGGCTCACCGAACTATCCAAAGACACCGGCCACGTCACGATGCATCTACGTGTCATCGTAATGGCGTATGCTCCCATTAGAACCGTTACACATAGGCACACGCACACACATCTCGTGCTGTATCGCTCGAGATAACAGAACGCCGAATTCAGTGGGCGAGTTAATTGGCAGAAGAGTAATTAGTCGGTAGAACGAGGGGCATTTGGTGCTGATGCTGCTTCCGCGTATACGTGACTCCGGTATACCTATGCGCGAAAGGCTTGACCCCGTGCGTTCTCTCGACACTCCGGGTGCGAGCGGAGAGAGAATTCTCGAACCTGTTGGTAGGTCTGCTCCGAGACAGCGAACATCTATCAGCTAGAGCTGAAAATTTTCCTGAAATCTATTACGGTATAAGAGAATTTTTATATTTCCAGCAACCGGAAATGATATCGAGGCGTCGTAATTTCGTCGTGATCTGAATTTTATCAAGCTTTTTTTATCAACTAAATTAGAAAATTTAATAATAATGTACAATATTTTTACACTTTTTAGATCGTATTGAGGTTACTATTGAAATATATTGACTAAAAATCCCATTTTTTCAATGCCGATCTTGATAACCTTCTTTTTTCTGGTTGTTTAACAATAACAAAAATATCTTTTTAAAAACCTCTTGATATGTCTGAAATCTTTAAAGTCGTCGTCACTGAGGAAAATTGCATTATTTCCTGGTTTCGTAATGGTGGTTATCACACCTTTTCTGCATTTTCTCTCTATCTCTCCTCTCGTTAAGGGAATGACAACTGGACGAGCCGTCGGGCCAATTAAAGTTGGCGCTAGCTGAGCTTTACCTCTGTCCCACCCTCGCGTCGTCGAGGCTCTTCATAGGGGGAAGCGTGGGTTTGCGAAAGACAGAGAGATAGAGAAATTCCTACCGGCGTTAGGGCGATTAAATTCACCGGTTCGGCGACGGTGGATTATCCGAGTGGAATACCAAGTACCGAGACTTGCGAGAACGTAAGGAGAAATTCCCGTATAAATTGGGGTGAGAAAAGATGAGGGGGATGAGAAGGTAGGGTTGATAATTATCGAATGAAAGAAGGATAGATAACGATGCTATACGAGAGGCTCTCCGGGCAGTCTCGGTTGCAACGAGGTCCGTGTTTTATACCTGAAAAAGCACTTTCCTTTTGCGTTGTCGAGAAAGAATTCGGTCGATGAAAAAGAAATGCTCATCAAAAAGATGTCTTCTTTTTCCGTCAAGTAGTAGATTTTAATCATTCGTAGCGATCGAGTATCCCGCCACTTGAGAGTAATGAGAAAATCGTCGAGTAAGGAGGGTAGGTATAGCTTTTTCAACTATCGACGTAAATGAACGAAAATAATTCAATTCAATTTCTCTATTAAGATTTAATCAGGCGTACAATTATTTCAAATCGTTGTAGCTAATTCGTTAGAAATTTCGGGAAAAATTAGTCCGTCACTGGTGATCGACAGTACATTTTTCATTCCGGCAGCATCGGTCACTGTTGACTGTTAACTTTTTTCGTCAAATTTCTGGTAATGTGTCGTCCAAAGAGTAGTTTTTTTTGCAACATCTTCGAACTTCAGACCCAATTTTGTTGCAGTTATTGACGAGATATTTGAGGTTTATTTACAATACTGATATCTGAAATGTATTTGTTCCGACAATTTGTTAGATGAACAACTAATTTCTTTCACAATTCTGTGATACTATTACTGTCCATACTAATATTATGAACATGGAGAAATCACTTCTAAAAGCATATAGAATACTTGGTCGCGATAAATACACACTAAAAAAATATCAAAAAATATACAAACAATCTTATCGCAATTTTAGTAAATAGATCTCCGACCGCCATCTTATCAGTGCAATCAGTCAACGCGGTTGTAATTAAAAATCTGATTTTATCATGCGGATTGATAAAACGTAACACAGATAAAATGAAATAACTTATCGATTACTCGAGCATCGGTAAATTTGTAATTTCTCAATTGCCATAAATATGTGAGTTAGCAAGTCCTGAAAATTAAGTCGCCCCCAATTTTCTCGCGGTTATAATAGACGTGCCACGTGCCATACATAGTACTCGACGAGAGAAAGCTCATATTAGAGACCGAATACTGGGGAATGTAACGGCACAGCCGGCTTCACTGATTGCCAATATGGACGAGAAAGGTGCGGAGGGAATGAAGAGAGGGATAGAGAGAGAGAATGAGCGGGAGGGAGGGAGTGAAAGGTTTGGCTCTCGAGAGTCTGTCGTCGTCGTTGTCGCCCATACCACGAGACACCCTCGCGTGTTCTCATTCAACCCCTTCCATTTTCTCTTCTACCTACAATGCCGCGGGCGTTAATTTCCCCACGAAACGTATTGCACCCTCGCGATTCAATTGTTCCAGTCTCGCGACCACTGTTCTCTCTCTTTCTCTCTCTCTCTCTCTCCATCCTATGCGTTCATAATAATGCGAGAGGGACTTCTCCCCACTCCCCTTGCCTTTCTCTTCGTATTCACTGGATTTGCACTATGCATTCAACCGGAAAATCTCCCTTTGCTCTCTCTCTGTATGATGCACTCTCGGTACTCATCTCTCGCAAAAGCTTCTCTCACATAACATGCAAAATCTTTCCCTCTTCCTCCCCAATGTCTCATCGGCCTGGTTCGACGTCGTGAGCTCGCTGTAATTTTGTACGAGGACGAATTGTAATCTGATACAGGGCAAGAGACGCTCGTCGTAGCATCTCGGATTCTGTGTAAATTGTGGAATGCATTGTAGCTTGCTCGAATTGTGAGATCGCGATATGATTAGAAATTAATTGGAAATTGGGTTAAAAATTTTTTTTATTACTGTGACTGTAAGATCGAGAGGATAAATTTATATTCGTCCGAAAATTATTTAGTCTTCGTGAGGCTAAATTCAAACAGGCATTTTTCTTTTTTTATGTTTAGTTGAGCTTCTGCAATTACATCGCCGTCGACGAGACACTGAGGTATTCGCCCGACCCCCACGATGATAAAAAGACATACCTTAGACAGGAAGCTGTTGTAATGGTTCGTGGTGTACCGCTCACTCATTACATGGAGGAGCTACTGACGTCTAAGATATCGCTGAATGCTGGCAAGGTAAAAAACGTCGATGTATAAAATCGTTTTTAAAACGCATCAATTATTACTAGAACTATTGTTTTCAGAATTAATTTAGTTTTTTCTTATAGTCGTTTTTGAAGCTTGTTCACAATATTTTGACATGTTTCTAAATTATAAATAACGGCATGAATACTATTGAAAAAAATAGTTCTAAAGTAAAAAAAGAAACGAGACTTTTTGATAGACGGATAATCGTTGAATAAAACAGGGAAGACAGGCGGTGGAATGGGTGATCGATAAAATGAGCGTCGAGGTTAAGGATCTCGCAAATTCTGCCGTAAAATCGACGGACGAATTGCTCAGTCAGACGCGACGTCAGATCGACGATATTACAACAAAAACGAGAAAGGGTATGGACGATCTTCAGAATGCAGCGAAAAAATCTTTCGACGAGATTCACACTTTGACGACACCACCATCACCGCAATCAATGCCAAAATTATAGCTAAGGTTTCGGACTAGCTTTAATCTTTTCAACTAACTAGTTCGGCTGACTTTTGCTGTGCGATTGGAACGATTAATCGACATTGTCCGCTTTGAGGTAGAGATTATTTTTATCGCGAAAATAATCGCAAAACAAAATCATCGTTTTGTTCTTCATTCGGAAAAGAATAATACGAATATTTACGAACGTCTCCAATCCTTTTGCGAAAGTCGGCAATACATAGAATGAAATGTCGTCTGTGACGTCGATGAAAAAGAAGAATTAATTCATAAAGGAATATTTAGAAATGCCAAATAAAAAATTGCAAAAGTTGCTTTGCGCAATACATGTAAGCATGCGACAAACGAACATAAACGCAAGTTAAAATGTCGATAAAACATCATCAATTTTTGTCGCTCCACGAGCAACGAGAGGGCTTCTCCGTGGTCAAAAATGCGTACATTTATATTATATATACTCATATACTCGAGCTGAAAAGGTCGTTTTTTATGTCATCGACTGATTTATTCTCAAATTGAAACTCGATATTTGAGTATTCGTAAGGAATCGCTTGGAGAGTAAACTTGGATCACTGTGTACGCTCTTATACGTCGTCGATCATTGAAAATATATTGTCGGGCAAAGCTTGAGAAAGACCAAAATAAATTCTTGCCGCGAATCTAGACGAAACAAATATTCGTTGCAAGACGATGAAAAACAAACGTTTTCTCATACTCGCCTACTGCAGAATTCAGCACAACACGCAATATGCTTACAATTAGTGTTCCATTCACGAATACCTAAGCGCTGTGTTTGATTAACTTTCGCGGAAAATAAGAAAAATGGTTATACTGATATAATGCGAGCCACTCGTAAAAACTTTACATCCTTATCTGCCAGGTGTAGGAGATAATTTATGGTTTGTTTGCAAATAATCATGGATTTTGCCGAAATATAAATAGTAATGAGAACGTGGATAGAATCAAGAAAAAGACATTTAATAACCTGAAATATTGTATCCCAATTGTTTTCGTCCCGATGGACATTCGATTTTTGTTGTATATAATGATAAATAAAATATGAAGTCCACTCTAGTTTCGACGACTAGTGTAAGTTGATCGTTTTTCATAAAATATTTTGCTTGATTAAACAGATAATTAAATCATGGAGAAATATGTTTATGTGTCAAATTTTCATTATACACATATAATGAAGTATGAAGGTAAGTCAATCGAATACGAGTGATAGATCGACGAACAAATACTGTTCATCGTTCATTTTCTAGGCACAGTCGAGAGTCCCAAAGCGGAAATTATGCAAATGTTCATCGACTGATAAGCCGCATTAACCGCAGATTCCCGATGAGAACGTAGAGAGGAATTCTCGTTACTCATTCAAAATGTTATAGAGAAACCTCGGGGCAAATTTGACCAAGTGGTATAGACGGGTTAGGGAGGTTCGTAAGAGATATAATTGATGACATTATGGCTCGCCGAATCGACTCCTCGAATAACCATAGGTGGATAAATACCGACAGGCGTTGCTTCATCGCGTGGATAGTCATCGCGTCGCTCTTTGTTCTTTGTTCATATTTTATGTACATAGTCGATTTGAGAGTTTAATGTTATGATTATTCGCCTATATTTGAGAATATACGAGAAGCGGCATTGTTTGTGCTCGCGCCGCGAAAACTTTGACATTCTTCGTTGTTTCGTACTTCCCAAAGTGAAACATGTTCGATATAGTTCTATCTACCCTTTCATATCCTTACTGCTTCTTCTAGGCCGTCGAGTTTTCCGTCTAGTACGTCTACTGGTCCATCGGTAAAGCAGCTGCGAGAGTTGTCTTTCTTATTTGACTAAAATTTTTCTAAAATAAGTTTAATCAATAATCTGATGACAGTTTCCCTCTGCGCCTTGATAGATCTTAAGACGCGCGCATCCTGTGGGTGTGTTGATGCGTTCACCAAAGACCGTGAGATCAAGTACATTGGGACGAGATGTGCTGACGGATTGGTGATAAGGATGATCAGTTAAGCTGCTCGCACACGAAACTATATTAGCTGTTTGCTGTCATACGGACGAGAGCCCGTTGGACACCACGAGTTAAGCGTTAGTCAATCACGGTCAGGTGTTGGTGACCGACTAGCTCGTGTGTGTTCCATCCGTAGTTTCGTGTGCGGACAGCCTTAGCGAGAGAGGAGATTAGGGTTCGTTGATGTCTAAGCTAGACCGAGTTGAGGATCGGATGTCAGCGTGACGGAGGATAGAAGTAGGAATCTTTAAGTCCTCCTACTATTTTACGATGATTCTCCTGTTCAGAGTGTAATATGTTCAGAGACCTAATCAAAAGATTAAACTTCAGAGTCCATATGTCATCGTGATCCATAACTGAGAAGCTTGCCTTCGCGCTAACCAAGGCGAGCCGTCCTTCTATATTCAACCTACACTGATACAAAAATATTACCATATTATTATTATCGATCTTCTCAATTTGGCTTAATTAAATCTGATTTCTCTGGAGCAAAATTCAAATTAAAACTCAACTAAGTATAATTAAATATTGTTTTCGTCATATCGAACTTGTTGATAGTTAACAGGCGCTATTTATCTATTTATGTGTTTTTAAAAGTAATCTGTTTCCGACAATCTGAAAGATCTTCAAGATTCGAGTTTTAAATGTTAATTCCTTTTCGATTACCTTGCAGAATTATTCGATTAACTTGCAGAATATATTATTATCGGCGAGAATGTGATACTGCATTTGGTCCAGTTACCCTTCAAAACATTCCCAGGCTGTCGCGAAGCTCTCTGACAAGTTCCCCGAGCTCGTCGGTCGTTTGCTCATCGTCAAAGGGTTTCCACGTAGGTCTGTACGTGAACTGGGCTAATATCAACTGTCTGGAAAATTCGGTTAGTCAACCTTAGTCAAAAGCCTCGTCATCGAACTATACCTGTGTACGTTCATCTAGATAGACGTTCGGTGTGTTTGATGCGAGGACAGGTTCCCAGCTCGATGGACTTGGAATCCAAGCTTCTCCGTTCACCAGTGGAACGCGTCTTGGACGACTATTCGATTTTCTCTTTGGTAATGTCTTCGTCCCCATTCATGAATTCGTTATCGAAGGAAGGTGTGGTATCGGTCGTACTTCAAGTGAGAGAGCTTTTTCGCTCTCTCGCATTTGTGAAGAGCGACCTCATGGTTTACACATCCAGTGACTCTGTGGTGTCGCTGATAGAATAAAAACGCCGCATCTAGACGAGAAGAAAGAAAAAGATGACTATGGAACTCGAGACCTGTGAAAGCCTCGAGACGCTTACGACGATTCGATGCGTTTTCGAAGAGCCGTCTCTCTCATCGCGGTCAAGAAGTTTCATGAAAGCGAAACCCTCATGAAACTCTTAGAGGACTCGAATAAGACTCTGGAAGCTTGACGCGGACGGACCAGAAAGATAGACGGACAGGGAGGGAGGATATCCACTATCCTGATTGTTCGCGGACTTCTTCATCTCCGTTGCATTTCAATCTTTCTCGAAATCGTTCCTTTTTATTTTCCATATGTCGGGTGTACAGACTTCCGGTTTTGTTTTTTATTTAGTGAAAATATTTACATTATTTTTAAACAAATTTCTTATTTTGCATTAGATCGACAAATTTTGAACGACTTGGTTGAAAAATTATTTATTTTTTATTGTATGATATTCTCTCTACGATAAATTCGCCTAGACAATGTTTTCGACTTTTTCAAAAATTTGCATCAGAATCAATTTTTTTTATTAATGATATGCGGACCGTTCGGTAAATATTTTCGATAAAGTTAAAATTTTTGGCGTTAACTTTTTGTACAAGGGCTAAAAGAACAGAAGAGTAAGTCTTAACGCAAAATACCTCGTGCGGCCTTTACATCATTCTCGTAGAATCGGTCGTAGCGCAAATTTCTGGAAATCTTGCGAATTCGTACCTATATAATATCGCCACCTTCCATATATATACATAGGGAGAGAGAGAGAGAGAGCGTTTTGAGCGATTTTCTTTCGAATAAAACTGTCCTGCAAAGTATCTCGAAGGGTCGGTGGGAGCTGAAGGGACGTATAAGATGGAGTGAGAGAGGGTGTGGGCGGGTGGATGGACGATCTTTGGATAATTTCGCTCGGACGTTTAAAAAAGTTTCAAGTGCCCGGCGGGACTCTTAAACTGAGAACTCTCAGTTATACACACACACACACACACCCACACACACATATATATATATATGTCCAGCACGCCTTGCACCGGTAGAGCAAACTTCATGATATAAAATACGGCTCGGCGGTCGTCGCGGATAGATTGTTTGATCGGAAGCGCCTGGTGCGGAAAACGCTACGGAGGAGAGAGAGGTAGAATGCCGCCGGCGAACGAAGCGTGGAGATGCGCGAACTTTACACCCGCTGCTGGCAGAGGGACGGGCGTCGCCGGGATTGGTTGCCGTTGAGATTGCTTCGTGGAAAGTGAAACGAGAGAGAATAAAATTGGTCGGTCTTATATATTACGTGTGTACATGTATACCAGGGGGTTGTAGACCTGGTCTTCTATGACCATTTATGGTACGGGGGTCAAATGCAGTATCCTGCGTATGTCAGCAGCTGCGTTTTACCCCGACTTACCCCAATATTTTTGTACGTGACAGTGGCTGCGAAATATTTTTGTATTATTTGTATACATGCTGGGTGGCTTTCCACGTAAATAGGGGTGGATTATAGACAGCGATCAGGGATCTTGACGCTTGTCTAGAATTTAATTTCTTTTTATGGCGTAGAAAATCTTGAGGTTTTTCGTTCTTGAGTTTTGGGTTGAAATTACTGTTTTTTAAGGTATTTCACTTAACTTATATATGTAGCTTATTTTTTATATAAGGCGTGACACATTTCATTACTCAAATGTTGAGAAAGTAATGAAAATCGTTAATTCCCTAAAAACATTTAAAATTACGAAAATTTCATTGAGGGTCATTCAAGTGCTTTATGACTAAGGTTTTATATTTTTTATCAATTATGACGGTTATCAACTGCAAGTGAGCAAAATATGAACCTCCTGCGTGCCAAAAGATGTTCAAACCGATTCCGTCAGGTAATTTGTCTTATGAAGTATGAACTCTTCTATTTTCGAGGCGTGTATCGACGTTCTTCCACGACCAATGAATTTTTAACAAAATTGTCGTAAAATTTCTTAAAGTGTTATTTTTTAGCCGCAAATTGAATGTTTGTGTAAAATAAATATATAAATAATTACCTTTTGGTCTCTAGAAATACGAGATGATTAGGGAAAATAATGTAATTTGTTTCCCTCGAAAGTCGTTTGCTGTCGGATAATTATTTATTCCATGTAAGCCTTATAAACAAATTAGCCATTCAGATGTGTATGTTTTTAAAAAGTGCGTAAAAATTGTGTTTCCGACTCCTGGAATTTATCAAGAAATTAAGAATTAGCAAACCGCAAAAAATGCGACCTTTTCAGTTTTTGCTTTTTAGCTCACTTACCTAACAATTTTTTCATGAGCATTCCTTTAGTTTCTTTTATCAGAGAATTATATACACAGATCGGTAGTGCCACGATCTAAACACTTCGAACAACGTCTTCAAAGTCCAGAAAATGTACTCCATCCGTTACCAATAATTTCTATAAAATCTGCGACGTGAGCTCAGAAGTAATCATCACCTCTTCGCGTCGTTCGTTTCCATTTTGGTTCCAAGAATGAATTCTTTAATATGTAAAATCTTCAATGACTCTCGCGCTTCATCGTCGAACAATGTCCTAATAAACATCGCCACAAATTCAACACGGCCAAATACAAATTCGATCGGAAAAAAATAAATCAATCTTCTTCTATACGATATGCCACAAAAGTTTCAATTTCGCAGTCCCAACCCCCTTACGCCTGTATTTTATATGTTTAACCGATACGTTAGCCAAGATATGCGGTATCTAGTCTCGAAACAGAGAACACACCCTGCAAACTGGCATTCTACTTTGATCAATATATATATATAAACACACATAGATGTATATATATATATATATATATATATATATATATATATATATATATATATATATATATATAATACACCGAACGATATTGCTCTACGCTCCACGTAATATGTACACACCAAATTTATGTAAGGTTGAATTTATATATGGAAGGTACATATATTCGTATTATATAGGCAATATAACAGTAAAGGAAGCTAGGGGATGGGAATGGAGCTGGTAGCATGGGAGAGGGAGTTTTGTACCACCGACGCCAGTAGAGGTCCTAGTAAGATGGTGAGGGTGGCTAAGAGGGGGTCGAGGCGTTGCTCCTTCGCTTCGTGCTCTTGCGGAGTGTACGCGACGCCGCGCATACGCCCGGTCCCATTAGCATACAATTATCTTTATGCTTCTTTTATGATTCATATTTAGTGGGCTGCTTCCGGAGTCTCCGCGCCTCCGGGGCTTCCCCTTTTGTTCTCCCAGAGCCAATTCTCCCACTCCTCGCCCGAGCCCCATTCCAGGAACGTCAGTATAGCGCCCTCTGTTGAGCGTTTGTGCAACGCCCGTTTATTCTTTCATCGCGGCAACTTGCCCGTATATACGAAACCAACTCGACCAAAGTATATAGGTAGTAAAACGTGGCATATTATAACTCGTAGCAGACCAAAGTAGGTATATAGGTAGTAAAACGTGGCATGTTATAATATTTTTATTTTATTTATTATTTTATACGTTCGTTTTCTTACAAAAACTCGTCGTTTTTCTCCCTCTCTCTCTCTCTCTCTCTCTAATGCTCACGCGGGTGAAACGAGACGAGTGTACGATATATAGTGACATAAAACCCCGTTGAAAAATATGACTCTTGGATATGCGAGCATTTAATTCCTAGGGCAATTTGACACCCGCGCCACTTTGATTTGACCTTGAAAATTAAAAAATGATTATGTGCTCTCTGATAACAGTTTATCGACTCCAACGTACCGAAATAAAATTCGACTGTCTGGGTGAGTGTATTGTGTTTTCCAAAACCGTATATCTCAATTGCATCTTGGCTTTTTTATTTTTATTTTATAATTAGGAATATTTGCAAAATATTTAGTAGAGTTTAATTTAGCATTGATTGAATTTAGTGACTTTGCTGTTTTCATTTTATAATTTGTAACATTTGCGTAATATTTAGTAGAGTTTAATTTAACACCAGGGTGTCTCTCCTTCGCATTCGAGTTTACTTCCGCTTGGCCTCCCTATTAGACTCTTGTAGACTCCCTTTGGATACCACAACCCAAGAGAGACCGACAAATTCGACGAATTACGAGTACGTGTCTACGATGTTACACGAAGCGTCGTGTATCTCGAGTTGTCACGGCGTCTTCTCTTCAACGTTATACATATATATATATATCTGTAGATATGCACGTTCGTCTATTGCATAGCATTCAAACATTGTTTCGCTTACAAGAAACGAGATCTCCATGAACATCTTGGTGCAATACAATCTCTATGTATGTATATATATATATATATATGTCTGTGTATGTGTGTGTGTGTACATAGTGCAAGACCGCGGATTATACATGGGTGTGTCAGTTGAAAGCACGAATTAAATCCCTTTAGAATGGAAAGGGCTTTGCGAAAGAGATCCATTATTTTCCGACCCAGCAATTTGTTGGTGAACTCAGTCAGAAATAGTCGGAAATTTGCAACTTTTTTGTACCAATGGTAATACCTTTATTTAAATCACGTTAGATTTGTTAAA
This sequence comes from Netelia inedita, assembly GCA_964017225.1. NCBI lineage: Eukaryota > Metazoa > Arthropoda > Insecta > Hymenoptera > Ichneumonidae > Netelia > Netelia inedita. Next base: position 27,753,881 of record OZ024920.1, read on the forward strand.
CCCTAACGTTTCGGACAATGTTTTTTGAGACAGGCTATGTGACACAACATTAATATAAATTTTTATAATTCATTATGATTTTAGAATAATATAATTTTTTTATGAGAAAAAAACTTATGAAAGAGGTAAGAGTTATCGATTTTCAGGAAATATTTGATGCGTCATCGTAGCAGGACCAGCCGTGACCCGCCTCGTCCAAAAATCTAATCCTAACGCTCGGTTATGCATGTGTAACATACACTCGTATACGTAAACTGCAAGAATTTATTTCTTGCTAGAATATACGGCCGAGCATGACAAGCATGCAAGTTTGTGTTTGCTACAATCAGAGTGATAAATAACAGAATAATAATTCTGAGTAAGTATCTAGAGACCTACGACAACCGTCGTTAGCATCTCGCTCCTTCAGAGCGGTTATTATTAACTAACATATTTGTTAATACAAATTTTTAAACAATAAAAATGTTCTCCGTCCATTTGACCGGGCGGAGATACTAAACGACAAACGTCGTTGGCATCACCCTGTCTCACAGGGAGGTTTTTATTTATTAAAATATTCTTGTTAATTAAAAATTATTAACAAATAAAATTCTCTCCGTTCATTTTAGCGAACGCTCTTTAGCAGGGCGGCGTTGATTAATTAACGCATTTACAATTCTGAAAATAAAATATTAATAAAAATGAATATATGGCAAGATACCATATATTTCGGGTCGCGTGGACGACCCGACTCTCGTGTCGCGCACAGGATATACGGAAACTCGTGTTTCCCCGTCGCCGCTCTCCACAGAGAGGGCCAACGGGAGACACAAGCAGTGCCGAGAGCCGATCGCCAAGGCTTCGGCTACGCATATATGTATATATGCGGCTGGGTAATATACACCCAGTGATCTGTAAAGAAATATATATTATACAAAAATGCATTTCTTGCAATCATATTACATGATGATCAGTTTTTATAAACTGATACTCTCTCCGTCCGTTTTGGCGGACGGAGGAGGACAGCTACTACACGTCGTTGATATCTCGCCCTCTGAGAGGACGGAAATTAAAAAATATTTATATAATTAAACTTATAGTAATTACGATATTATATAATTAAATTTATAAAATGATTCTGAAAATAAAATATTAGTAAAAATTAGTTTATATCAAGTCACCGTATTCTTCGGGTTGTTAAGCCATTGGCCTAAAACGCATAAACTTGTCTTAAGTAGAGCAAATGCTTAATTTTCATATCCATACAATAAATATATTTATAAGAAATGACGCAACCTTTTTCTCACCGGAGAAATAGTTTATATAAGAAATTACCCTTTTTCTTTCTCATCGAGTAATAGGATACATAAGAAATACAGCGCGCCGCTATAGGACAATGAATGCATAGTCTCCGTATGTCAAACATCGAATATTTAGTCTTGCATCGCCCAATCTTATGCCACCTATGGTGTGAGGCAGGCACTCGAGATAAATATTCTAACGACCATTAGTCCTATGAACCCTGATAAGTTTTATGTCAAGGGCTGCCCCACCATCGCATTCCAACAATATAAGCAAGCATCGACGGCTCGTGCGACAACTACTAACCAGATTCGTTAATTGTAAGTCGTGCAGAGAGGTCCTCTCTCTGGAGCTCATCTAAGAACTCAGTAAAATTAGTTGCAACGCCAGTTATACCCCGCGATTTACAAACGGAATGATAATCTCAAACACTGTTAAATCAGAGAACTATCATTTGCATTCGCTTAAAGTGATAATCTTTGTAATCGAATTTAAAATAAATCATTACGTGATAACACTCGCGATCATTTCCTTTGTGTTAACCTGAAGACACCTTGTGATACTTAAACAAGCTCTGATTCTTCGCCTGTGCACATCGTATTCATCAAGGGTCATCCTCGTTCTTCGAAGACATCGACGGCTACAACTACGGAAGTCCGAAGAGGGGAAACGCACCTTGTTTACCACAAACCAACATTTCGATACGTATTTTCACATACACAATATTCGATTCACTCCTGATATTGGTCCTGATACTGACTACGAAGGAAGACTGCGTTGTTCATAAAGACACCGTTGGGCAACAGACCTATTGTTACGCGTATTACGATTCTGAAGTGTAATACATCCCTGGAAAGGCTTGATAATAAAAAAAAACTTAACTTGGCGATTCGAAAACCATGGGTTCTTTATAAGACGAGATACCGTGTGATGTGTACCTTGCACAAGGGCAGAGTCTATATCGAACACCAATTAGATTCGAGTCATATTACGAGCCATTTGCGTAACAGGATAACCGTGGACGACCGGGGCCTCGCGTCGCGCGCACAATATGCGGCTACTCGTGATTCCCCTCCACCGCTCCCTGCTCTAGGGACATCGCCAAAATTATTATTAGATAAATTTATTCCGATACATATAATTGATATTTAACAATAATAATAATGTTGACAATAAGTTGGCGAATAAGTTATTGATTAAAATTCCATTCATTTGGCAATTCAAAAATATGCATATATATTTTTCATTATGACATTACAGTTTCGAACCGGATTTTTATAATGACTTCTTACAAAATCAGAGATAGCAAAAACAGTTTATTCAATTGTTTATACGGTAAAATTTGCAAAAATCATAATTGCTGAATATGAATGATATGTTGGGGAATAAATTCGTCTTATAATAATATTGGTCCGTGGCGAAACTTATTCTTAGGTAAAATCCCGTGTGCGATAAGCCTTCGTGACGGATGGAGCAGGCGCTAGAGAGGGGATCGGTGGGGGGAGAACACGAGCAGTTCCGGGAACCGACCCCAATGGTTCGGCCAAGTATGAAATATTTAAATATATAAATGTGTATAGGTAACGGACACCCAGATATCTGACAAGGGGACAATAAAAAATTACAAAAATACCACTGCCGCATTGTCCCCTTGGGAGCCCACCGTTCTTTTAAAAAGCATCATTAAATTTTTGCTAAACGTCAAAATAAAATTTAGTCGCTCTAAAAAATTATTACTTACCCTAGTTTTCGCACTCCATCCAAACGAGTATCGCGTTTACCCTGCGCGCGAAAAAGCAATGTGCAACGTCGCTTCTATTCTCCAGCCGTCCTTTTTATATCGTTAGTACGAAAGTAGGTACCTGAAAATTGCGAGAAGAGCATACAGCCATCAAACGAGCGTGAAGCGATTGATCGACCTTTCCCTCCATCTCCGATAGCTTTCAGCCACGAATTTCCTCTCCAGCCCCATTTGCTCTGGTACAAACGTCTAGTGGCAGTTTGCTCTGGGCTATCATCATATTACCACCCACTGTTACTCTGTTTTATTCTCAAAGCACTGGAAGTGGTTTGCACTCCGCACAACACACATTGCCGCATCGGTATGATGACGACATCCGTGTAGGTACTTCATTCAAATTATTCGCAATCAGTAATTATCGCAGGGACAAAATGAAAAAAATCGATTGCATATTTGTCAGTCAAGAATCGCCCTTCAGTTGGCTTCTCAAAAAATCGACCGCCTCGGAGAAATTAGGAATTACATTTTTTGTTACTGACTGTTCAGAAAAGTCCGTAGTGCCGGGAGTTCATGCGAGAGGTCAGCAGTTCGCGGCCTATGGCACTCGCTTGGACTCTGCGGTACTCGAACACACTGACATGTTCCCCCACTCATCGGTCATCGATCAGCATCGATTTCTGACTTCTTCACTTGTATCTGTGAACCTTCAAGTGCGAACTTCTAACGGCTTGTCTTTTCGGTGTTTTTCAAAGTTCTTTCGATTCATTATAAATTTGCCTCGGCTTCTCTTACGGCAACCTTCTTTCGAATCAGTGGAATAAAGATGACTTACGACCGGCTTTCTCTCTCTGATTTATTCTTATTAATTGTGGAAATTTCATACGATAACTTACGGCGACGACCAGGCTACGGTTAATTTCTAGCAGCCACGTGCGTGAGGCCGGGCGACCGCCATTACGGGCAGTGTACAAGTTCTAGAATAAATAGTGTTAAATTTGTTATTTTTTAACTTCAGTGTTCACTATTTTTTCTCGGACGCTTCTTCTTCCATCGACTTGAATTTCCTCGCCTTTTCTCCCACGTGTCACAATCAACCTCTGAACCAAATCCGAGGGCTGTCACCCAGACACCGACAAAGGGTAAAAAAGTCTTGCGTGTAATTGATATTTATATTTAATCGTCCATTTTTGCGCGTCGTATAATTAATCATATTAATCAAGTAGGTATTCATTTATCATTGAAAATAATTCCGTTTCATTTCTTCGATCTATAACTATACATTGTTCCAACAGAATAACAACCCACTGTTCATCATAGTACCTTTCATCGTTGAATAGTTCATTGAGAACTTGATACGGTCAGTCATGTCGTAATCCAGCTCTACGAGCATTCTAAGTATTGTAGTTTCGCGGAAAAGCTCGCCCACGTGTATATACATATTGCATACGTGTGCATTCTACCTGCACATCTTACACACACATCGAGTTTATTTCAAAGCGTCGTTTTCCGAGGCTTTTGCCATGAATTTATAGACTAACTAATGGAAGTTCGTGAGCGTCATGGAAAATGGTCTAACTGGACGTTTAGGGTAGCTGGAGAGTCTGTGTAACGAGGAAGAATGACAGAGTGAAAGAGGAAGATAGCGAGAGGGAGGGCGAGGCAGAGAAATCGAGGGAGGGAAGAAAGAGAGAGAGAGAGAGATGAAGAAAGAGAGAGAAACAGACAGAGGGTAAGAGAAACGTGAGTGTTTCCTAGATGGGTATTCGATCGCATCTCGTGCTACATTTTATCTCTGTCTCTCTCTGTCTTTCTGGCTTTTGTGCTTGGGAAGGCGATTTTACTGTTCTCGGGTTAGAAGGTCGTTCGGACCCCTGTACGTGGTCGGTGGAACGGCGTCGGTTCACCAAGTTTGATTTTAGCGGTTCAAGGATCGCACAGGGTAAAACGAAAGAGAGGATAGAGGGAGAGAGCGAGGAAGAAGGCGAAAGAGCTAACGAGAAGAAAAGAGAGGAACGGAGATAGAAAGTCGCGGTGAATGGCTAATAACGAACGTGCTTCAACTGCTAATCGACTTCGAGAGGAATATGTCCCCTCGAGAAGTATATGAACGCTGAAGCAACCCCCTGTGTTTCTCTCTCTATGTCTGTCTGTCTGTCCGTCTGCCTCTCTCTCTCTCTCTCTCTTCCGCTTCTCCTCCCTCCTTCCCTCCCTTGTGGTTTAGTTCAAGAACTCGTAACGCTCGAGAGGATTCTACCGAATGCCATCTGGTGGCACATTTTTCTTCAATCCTTTCGGCGGGATAAAATGACATAAAAAATGCACAAAAATAAACCAGTATAAAGATTTATCAATTTTTAAATAAAATTCCATATAAATGACGATCCTTCAAATAATAATTTCTTAAAATCATCGATGGTTCGATTTTTAACAATCAAAATTTTACGAATGATGAATGAGTTATAAACTACTGGACCATTACTTCATTATTACTGAACAAAATTGATAATTTGCTGCTTAAAACATAACTTGTTAACATTTTTTTGATGCCATTCGCACACGTCGGTATCAACGATAATCGCTAATTCGGCGCTCTCGTTTTCGTCTTGTACGCCTCCACGAATATTCTGTATCAAGTTCGGCTTGTATTTCTTTAGCATGTCGTTCTAGACGCGAGTGAAAGAGTTACCGATCGTGAGGCATTAATCTGATCCTTGCGTGTGGTGTATAGTGGGACGGAGAGGAAGCGGTCTGGCGGGGTAAAGGGGCAAACACATGGCTGAGGTCGGTGGTGGCAAGCTTCTGGCGGATTAAGGGGGGTATCGTAGTGCACAGACATACACATACGAGGGGTTAACGCGCGGCTAGGACGTTCTCCGAGACTACGAAAGCGAAGTCTAGCGCATGCGAGAGATAGAGAGAGAGAGAGGGAGATAGAGAAAGAGAGAGAGAGAGATAGATCAGCGCGAAGGGGGTGGAGCTTGATCCTCGTAAGCCGGGGCTAAGAGGCTATTAGTTAGCTCTGCTGCCTGGAACGTAACCCCTTAGACTAACACGGTACTTACGTCACCAGGTATCTGAGAGAGAGGGAGAGAGAGAGAGAGAGAGTGGAAGAAAGGGCGAGGGAGAGAGAGAAAGAGAGACAGAGAAGGAGAGATCGTGAAGGACGGGCAAACGAGGAGATCCAGTCCTTGCTCAGAATCCTGAAAGCTTCACTTCTCTTCAGCTCCTCTCTCTTTCTCTCTCTCTCTCTCTCTCTCCGTTCAATGTTAGCTTTCTTGGCTGCCAACGCGCTTTACATAATAGCGACACGAGCCGATTCGTGGATCGTGCTACTGGCACGTAGAGACGACAAGACCGCAGAGACGGGAGGATCTCCCTTCGCACTACTATATATGTAGGTACGTATTTTCTCACTATATCGATAGCATCGTCAATATCATAACTCTCCGAGATTTGGCTTTAAATGAAAACCTTTGAGCTGTTGCCGAGAAATATATTTCTCCATTCGAATATCTAACGATAAGAGCATAAACGATGTGATTTTATATATTAGGTTTAAAACATAATGATGGACAATGGAACTAACAAATTCGAACGCATTTGTCCAGTGCTCAATGATAAATGAATGATATAATATTAATAATTATCTTGCAGAAAATGTTCCATACATATCAAATTAATTATTTAGTTATAAATTATTTTTTAAAGAAGTGCCTTTGGTAACTTTGGTTTGGAATAAATTTTGTATAATTAAAATAGTTAAATTAAAAAGTGTAAAGTAATTCGAGGAATTAGTTTTCGATTAATAGCACGAACTGACGGAGTTTCAACGATTTATGTGGAAGTTGCATAGAAAAGTTGTCGTGTTGGTAGAGAATGTCTGATATATACGTACACATACACATGATAGGAGGGGCTAATTTATTTAGTGGCAGGAAGAGGAGGAAAGGCGTGATGAACGTTCGCACGACGTCCATGGTTGACGACAAGAGGACACACAAGCTCGTGGAGGCGTAAGGGTAGGAAGAGAAGTAGAAGAACGACGACGGCGTCGACGATGACCGGGTTCGTTCGTATAGCTCTCGTGTATCGACGAGGGGTTTACCAACCCTTTGAAATATCACCACTGCGGCGAGGCCAACGGGTCGGTACCCACCTATTCCCTGTCGAGCCTTTACTTCTCGCTTTCTCTTTACCCACACCTACTTCCCTCACCCTCTTGAAGTAGGTGTTATATTGCTCGATCTCTGTCTGTCTGTTTCCACTTTTGTTACTCCTCGTAGTTATGTATGGGCCGTTCCATTTGAAAACATTAAATTGTTTACCGAGACATCTTCTGAAAAATTTAGTTCATGGTAAGTTATATGAAAAAATTAATAAAACCCCCGAATTTATTTTAATCAGCTTTTACAAATTTGTGAAAAATAATTTTTTCAACGACAGAATTTAATCGTCGTTTAGGATTGATAAAAAGTTCATTCTCTATTTTTATAAAGTATCTACTTGCACTGTTTTTCAATGTATTTTTATTTGGTACGAACTGCTGAAACTCTGTCAAAGTAAGAAATAATAAACACGGAAATTATTAATTAAATATAAAAAATTTTTAATTAATCGAATTTTTACGGTTTTTTTTATTAGATATTATTTTTCCAACAATATTTTTCATTGTGTCAAAAATTGCCTACGCCAAAAAATCAGACTGCTTTGTATAAAATGCCCTATACGTATGTCTCGACATACCGAACGGGTAACGCTCGAGCGGAATTATATACCGAGCTATCTGTCTCCTCGGTACTCGGTACTAGTGCCGTACATAGAGACGCGCTTTTCTCCACAATTGCACGCTCGCTCTCGTTTCTCGGCTTCTCCACGAATTCTAAATTAATTCTACGAGCCCCTGCCTCCAGCTCCTATCCGGGTTATACAGTTCGCGCTCTCAGGATTAAAATATCTATGTACCAGGCGTTTTCCTAATACAAAGAGCATACACGTTGCTTTACGAGAATATAGGACTCGATGTAAATATAATTAAGGCAAAGAAAATATCAGTAATTAGAATAAGAATTGATTTAATGTGAAAATTTACGTGGCAACTACACTTGTCTTTTATGGATGGACCTTGTCTTATCATTTTTTATCAGTAAATGCATTTAATTAACTATCAGATTTCTACGTTAATTGATCTATACATCGGTGCTCTTCGATTTAGCAATTAATTTCAACATCATTCAAAATAGATATGATTACGATTCAATCCGTTATTTAAATTTGTTGCCAGTTTTAATTGCGAAAATTACCTTGATCTTCAAAGAAACTAATTTCGCTAGCCCATTTTTCTATGGAGGTAAGTAAGGGGCCTCGATAGATTCGAATCTTTTGTGGCTAAGTTTTTCGTGCTATAATAGTTACGTACAAGTGTGGAGTGTCCACAATCAATTGAAAATTGCATTCTACTGCATTTTATGCCAGATAAATGGTTATCGTATCACAGAGCTTACGTACATTTATTCGGCCCATAATAAATGGAGGGGCAGGTGGAAATCCTCACCCTCTGTCTGATTAGTATTTCGCATACATTTTTGCCAACTTTTATCACAGAGGGAATTTTTATTAAATGCTTATTAGTGATGATTAATAATGTTGGTTTAAAAACATCGTTACCATATAGAACCTTACTAAAAAATGTACAAAGAAATATAGCCTGTTTTCTAACGGCGTTATAAATTTTTTTTTAATTGGAGAACGAATCTCAGAATGAGAATCAGACCTTGGTTAAATTGATTTGGAATGTTCCATGGTCATATAGGTAAAATTAATTAGTTTTTGTAATTCTTCGTACAGAAATAAATGATTTTTACCCTTTTTTAACCCTCGTCTATTGAAATGTGTATAACCAACACGCTAAGCAACTGCGTGAAAATTGGACACCGGTAGGTGTGTTTGTTTGTTCAGAATTTGTTGGTGTCTCGCCCTTGTAACTTTTTTGTTGGTGCATCGTTTGGAATTCGAAACGACCTCTACTACTATCGATGACGTGGGGCAATAATAATAAGTTGGTTCGGAAGAAAAATGATAAGTTTTCTCTCCTTGGTGGTCACTTCTTTCCATTTTTGGTCAATCGTTTAAGGATGTTTTTCTTCTCGAAGATGCTCCTTCATTCACCGCGCCTTCGAAGGGCGAACCAATATTGCAAAAGTTTTCCCAGTTGACCGGCGCGTGACTGTGCTCCGTTAGATCGGACTTTCAGAGTTTGTCGATTTTCTTTCGATCCCTTCCTTCCCCTGGCCGGCGAAAATGGAGAAATAAAAATGTTCTATACCATCGCGAGAAAGAGGAATTGCTTGAAAATTCCAATTTCTAGTTAAATTATCTTTTCCACACATTTTTAAACTCAACATTCTCTACACACCAAAATATTTGATACGCACTTTTTTATTGTTACCGAATATTTCTCAATTTTCATGTATTTGAGCCAGATTAGAAAATAATCCGCGCAGTTGCAATACTTATACTACTTAGCATCTTTGTTCCTTTTTAAGGAGGTTCGGTGATGATCATGCTAGTAAACTTAAAGTCTATTTTGCGCCGTAATACCGAGACTTTTTATGTATGTGTATATTTCCGATTTTTCGAGAAATATTTTTTAAGTATTGTATTTCGAGTTTCCTATTATTTTTATAATATGGAAAAAACATAATAATCTACTACTCGATTTCAGTAATACGTCATATCGTCAAAGTTTGACATGGTCGTAATTTTGATAGGTGTCATTTGGCCCGCGCGCCCGACGAATACCTCGATTTTTCTAGACTTTATTCCTGAATTAATTGCTTATTATTCCGGTGAGCTTTCCAATTCAAGGTGCCCTATTGATCACAAAAAATTAACGAATGCAACCATCAGTTTTTTTACGTGTGTCTTGGGTCCAAGTGCTATAAAAAAATCGATATATATGTCGCTACATGTGTTTATTACACTGACTTTAATAATTATTATCTCGGAAACTGTGCGGTAAATCTCGTGGAAACTCCGCTTATGCATGGACGAAGGTTTTGACAACGTTATACAAAAAAATTAGACTTTTATCTTGGAGTCGCTCCAATCACCGAACCTCCTTAAATAATTCATTTCCAGCAATCACGATTCATTTTTTTCAATTTAATGTTCTCAACCAATCAACATCCTCTCAAATTTCATCGCCTTTCATACTTTTCTCATATTTGCTGCGACATGCGAAAATAGGAAATTAATCAGTTCTCTAACAACTAACATTCCATCCACCTGTCAATTTGCATATCCAGTGAATTGTCAGTGTTAAATATTGCCCTCTATTTGTTGTAAGTTAAGAGGTTTAAGTAAAATAAACAAATAAAATCGATTTTTCTTCTGTGATTCCATACTCGAATCTCTATTAAAAATTATCTTGTTTGAGCCTAAACCCTCGATCTTTGAAGCCTTGCAATATACAACAAAAAGCTCCAATCAATGCTTTACCAAACTTTACGAGCTTAGTAGAACTCTTTCATGAATGGGCGAGATGTAAGGAAAACAAGACAACCACATAAAAAATGAGAAAAAAAAGACAGAGTAAAGAATGCATCCAGCTAAATTGTCTGACCAAAAAGTAGACGTGACTACTCGGATTATCGAGTTGAATTTTTAAATATGTTTGTACACTCAAAATTTTCAGTAACAGCATATGTCAATGATAATATATTTTTCTCGACAACAAATATTATATTTTCGATAAATAAAATTACGTACCATAAAATTGATCAAACAAAATATTTACAATAAAACATTCTTTCGATATTTGGGGAAAAAAATTCCTTATGCCTAATCGGAATATTCTGTTCATATTTTGTTCATAAAAGCAGATATTGTTACGCCAGAAAATTCAACTGTCGTATGCTTTTTTAACAAATTACTGTATGCATGCTTTTTTTATCTTGTTAATAACCGTGGCAAAATTCTCCTTAATAGTTATATTCAAGCAAACGTTAAAGCTGCGAGAAGCCCGAAGGATTGTACTACGAGGTCGTAAAACGTAGAGGAAAGCCGAGCTCGAGAGAAAGAGAGAGAGAGAGAGAGAGAGAGAGAGAGAGAGAGAGAGAGAGAGAGGAGAGTCGTGAACGTTAAAGGACAAAAATGAGACCTGTACTTCATTGCGCAGGTCTACCATTTATATATCTATCATATATGTATGACGTATGCGGGCGTGTATGTAATCGTTCGCAACACGTACCTGTCACGACATTTCTCGTGAAATCGTTAAAGTCTAGCAAAGCGTAAGGAAGCTTTTCGAGGGTTGGCATATATATATATACCTACATGTACATAAAAGGAGAAATAGACCACGCGATTAAATGGAATTACGCCCAGGCTCGTAATCGTGAAGAGCGAACCCGAGCGACTCGCCGGCAGCGACTAAAAGTCTCCGAGTACATGCAGGCGAATATATATGCAAAATAACGTAATATATTTGCGTGCATGCGCATATAAAGCAAAACAATTATTTTCGATGCAAATAATTAGGTATAAAAGTGAATGGGAAGATTGCTTTTTAGAATATTTTTGTTCCTTTGAAAAATATTTTTACCATTGTCAATTATTCTTTTTGACAATAAATAAATATGACACCCCTTCAACGACTTAGGAAGTATGAATTCATATCCAAAAATAATCGATCTATTTCACAGCTACGGATGTACACATGTATACTATATAATGTATATACTACATACGTGTACTATATACATGTGAATAGGCTTTAGGGATGTGTAGATAACGACTTGACCAGGTGAAATGGCCATGGGCCGATATATGTATAATATATATACATGGGGTGAGTCCGGTTGCATAATACTAAACGGTCGTTAAGTCCCCCGTAAAAATGGATGTAAAAGGGAGGGAGAGGAAGGGAGAGGGAGACGAAGAAGAAAGATGAGAAACGGTTATAAAATTCTTATCGGGCCGAAGCGACTTTTGCAACTACATAAATCTCACCGCCCTCGCTGAACAATAATTTTTTTACATACATATATATTGTATACAGCTTCGACGGACGTCGAGAAGGCGAGGGTCGATCCGTTTGTTATCGATTTCGATAACACTTTACTGCACTTGGTGGTCGATCCATTTATCTTATTTTATCACACATATGACTCTCCTTCGCACGTATCGTATCGAAAGTGTGAGATTTGTGTGTCTTGAGAAATCGTGGCTATCGAGAGTAACACGTTGAAAAAAATGAAAATAGAAGAAAACGAATGTAGAAAGAAAGTGGCCACGTATCCAAGACGTAAGAAAAATATGGGAAAAATTAAGATAGAAAGTAACAAGTTTGAAGAATAAATTTATCAATCTCGAAACATTAGAACACAATTATACACAATGAGAAATTATTAATAACTAATGAAACGTTTTTTTATTATATTTTAATAAAAAGAAATTTTTCCCTATACTTACCTAATCACTACAAGTTATATCGATGAGAAAATTTTCGTGAGCGATTCGTGTGCAATTTGGCACAAATTTTATTTTAATCAAATTCCTTTTATCGATCTTTCGCCAAGCTTAAACGGAAGTTCTTTATCGCTTCAAGTTCATTTTATACGAGTGTGGCGGTTCTATGGAAACTGACCAACTTCGAATCGAACCATCCTGGAGACGTTTGGAAAATCGAGAATATGGCAAGAGGAAGAATTACGTCTAAGAGCACACCGAGTAATGGTGGAGAGTGACACCTTCCTTATCACCTGCTCGTTTTTCATTTCGATGGTGGATGGAAGGAAAGAGAAATCGTGACGCCATAAGCTACCAATCTTCGAGAAGGATCTCGTGCCTTCTTTCGTAGTTGAAAACCTCTTCTCCACTTTGTTGACTCATCAGAAAGAATAATTTCTATCGACACTCGGTATTATACCTCTATACCAATGTATTATTATGGTTTGCGTTGTCGCGTTTGTGTAAAAACAGAAAAAAAACCTATTGGACAAAGTAATTGAATTTCTGAAAAAAACTGGTGCAAAATTCTTCACCACTAAGAATAATGTGAATAAGTGAAAAAATAATAATAAAAAAATATAAAGAATCACATAATTCCGAAATTGATCGAAGATGGAGTACGAAAAGAAGATGTTTATGTGTTCTGTTTCCACCGATCACGAGTAAATTGGATTAAGTAACGAACCGGTGACCAACCAGTTTTCAAAAATTTCAAGAACGTCCATCGACAAATATCATGAAAAATTTCCATGGAAATTTTCCTTTTTGATCCCCATACCGTTCGTCTCGTTTCCATCTCCTAATACACGAAAAATCTAATGTTTTCGTAGGCATTACACATCGACGAGTAAGAACGTCTTGCGTTTTCTCGAAACGAAACCGATATCGGTATTTCGAAGTTTAATGTTTGCGATGGATTTCTCCGTGTCGTGCCGTTCTGTTCCATGAGGGGCGGGGGGGGGGGGGCGGAGGCTCTCGGAGTTTCAAGATTTCCTCGGTGTAACGAGCTCGCAGACTCGAGTGTACATGTACGCGTATTACCAATGTCCTCACTTTCTCGCTCTCTCTTTTAATACAATATATATATATGAGGTATTCCACATGAAATCGGCCTATTTGGAACTTTTGCATCTCCGATTCTTTTGAAAAAATTTTTTCGCTTAGTCCTGGTTAAGACTCGCCTCCATGATTTATTTCAATTTTTTTATCAAGCCATTCACGGGATTTAAATTTCTGAAAAATTTCGGTTTTTGAAACTACCTTTTTTTTAATGCTCATAATTCCGCCAATAATCGATCGAATTGGACTTTTTTTCAAATTTTTCCGTAGATATAGTCGGGTATTTGTCGGGCATTGACTGCTCTGAATTTTGCCGAGCGCGCCAAATAAAAATGACTGCGTAATAAAAAAATAATAATTGACTGCTCTGAATTTTGCGATCCTAAATGTAACGGCCTAAACTGTGCTATATCTACGGCTAGGGCGGAGAGTGGGCGGCTCCAATGCTTCTCGGCGCGCTCTGATTGGATCAACTTTAAATATTCATATCTCGTAAACTATTAAAAATATTCCGAATGTATATTTGCAACTTTTCTTTGTAATGATCCCATCTGCACTAAAATCTCGTTTGAGAAATCTTATGGAATTCACCCTGTATATTACTACTTATATATATATATATCCGTCACTCACTCTTGAACCTTGTGCATCTCTAGTTTTCCCTCGAAGTGAATCAAAGTTTGTGGTCTGTGGTTTTCGTCTCTGAAACACCCAACCAACCCTCTTTCACCGATTCCAAGGGCAAACTTTGCCGAGAGAGCTGAGATAATCTTTTTCGGAACGGCATAGAGAGCGCGGTGAAGAAGTGCAAAAAAGAGTGAGTGAGTAACGGAGTAAGAGTAAGAGAGACAATGAAGATAGAAACGCTCGGATAAAAGTACGTAGGAAGAAAAAAAAATTTCCAGATAACGTTTAACGAGAAACTTATAATTGGAGAGAACGAAGGGTTGCGATCACCGGGGGACAAGGAGAGGCGAACAGGGGGGATGGAAAGAAAAATATATTCTCGCAATTAGATTTCTTTTGGCTTGATAATTTTTTTTTTTCGTCGAGAAAAGAGAAAACTTAATTATTCTTACATTTTGCTATAACTCGGTTGAACGACGGGGCAATTCTTATTTCACTCCGATGGAATTGGAATTTGAAAATATTCTTGTGTTTATGACTCGATTGTACGTGAATTTTGTCGAGATAAAGTATCCGACGATCTAGAAAACTTATCGAACCGAACTGGCGGTCATCGATCAATTCCTCTCGTTGATTAAGCGATACTTTTTTAAAAATTCCAATTTTATAAAATCCTTCGACATCATGGTTGCTTTTTTTGCTTTCGTTGCTATTACAAATTATTATTACGCGACTGACCATGCATTAACACTCGTCAAACGTGATTTTTCTCTCTCGAGGACACGAGTTTGCATTCATATAGCTAACGTATGTCTGTAAATTTAGCAGACTTTTTACAATAAAAAAGATACAGGGTAATCGACGATTCAAAGTTCATAATTTCCTCAACACGATGACCAGGACGTGGCAATGACGTATATTAAAGATGATTGAAAAACAATGTTGCATAAGTCGGATTTAACTCTGTATTTAACGTCGGAAAATTGTCGTATAAATATTACGACTCGATCAGCTTGGAAATGGAAGAAATTATTTTTCATAAATCGACAAAAATAGAAATTTCAATTACATTACTTTATGAATTTTTTTAAATTTCAAATAGTTAATTTTATTAATATAAAATTTATGTATTTTCGATTATTAATGTATATGAATTTACTGAATTGATTTAATCGATTTAGAGATTGTACGTACTTATTCCCAGTGTACATAGGACACACCTGATTGTAGTTAATGTACTGTGCGGACAATCTCGGCTCGTAGTGTCGGTCGATGGAGATCGAGGGAAGCCCTAGCCGCTGGCGTGGATAGTGACTGGCGGGGTAAATATATATATATATATATTTATTTACCCCGCCAGTCACTTTTCTATATATATATATATATATAGAAACACGACTATGGTATCGGCGCCGGTCGCTTATCACATCGTCCGCGTTATTATCTCTCTCTCTCTTCAGGTTCCCCCGTCGTACCGAACGAAGAAAAGCAAATTATTGGATGGTCAGAATTTCGTCCGCTGTATATCCCCCGACGGTCGTTCCGGCATTAATGGGTAGATGACTCTACATATCAGTTAACGATTGTTCGCCGGCAATGCCACTCGGCTTGACCGTGACAATTATTTCTCAAAAATTCCGGTATTTATAAAGTGAGAAAAATATTATTTAAGACACGATATAAATTCGATACAAATTTATCGTTTAAAAATACAAAAAATTAAATTAATTTTATACATAAAAATATTCTTACCTCCGTATTTACCTTACATTTTTTATCGTAAAGCGAAAAATTATCAACGATTCATCCAGCACAGCGTCTTCCAAAACTTTTATGTGATTGAATAAAACCAGTGAATAAATAAAATAAGATTAAAGCGCGTTTGAAGGATTAATTTAAACCAAAAATAATACAAAAAACAACTTGATAATTTTTCAATAAGAGATCGATCGTTTTTACGGATAACAATTTTTATTAATCCCTCGTATCGAATTTTTTGATCAAGATATAAAAGATTAAAACCGATTGGTCAGTTGTACCGTTGCTCTGTGCAAAAGAGATAAAGAGCATATTCTCTCTGTGCCAATACGGATTTTCACCGAATCTACTTGACTCTTGATCAGACTACGTGGTCCCCCGCCGCGGCGGGCTCTCAATCCGCCCCGCCCTATTTACATAACACGTGTATCACCCCCCCCCCCCTTCCCAACTACCCTCTCACCTCTCTCTCTCTCTCACCATTCAGTATTATACAGTAACATACAACAGTACAATAAACCCTCGCGCGCTTCTGAACATTCGGTTTCAGGTGTCTGTTTACCATCATCGGTTTTCGCCCTAGTTTCGAGTATTGAACACACACGTATACAAATTCTCATACCATCTCATGGTAACCACGAGTTAATGGTATTACAGCTTAAAACCATGTGCGATAGATAGCGAGATATGCCGTTAATTTTTGTTTTTTTGTTTTTCATTACTCGAAACAGCTTTCCTTTTCGATTGATTAAATTCCTATCTGTACATCGACTTGCAATTAACGAGACATTCAATCATTTCCATACCCATTAATTTAGCTTTCAATTAACTCGTGGCATTGCGTGTGTCGGATATTGGCAATTTTTTTTTTCATGGGAATATTCGTCATTGGGATCGAAGGTGCTTATGCGACTGTCGATGTAATCATTTATTCGCTAATTTGAGCGAGTTGATTAATTCAAGGTTTGATCTGGATGTTCAATTAAAATGATTTTCCATTGAAGTTGTGATTACACGAGTTACGATTACATCGATTTATTCTTACGATCGATTTAGATTTTAATTTAATTAATCTTTGGTCGTATCGATTTTTCATGATAAACATTAAAGTTTACGCGTCGTTTCTTTCTCCAATGGAATTTTAAACTGTTTCAATTTCTCAGATAATCGATAATTCGTTGAACGAGTTTTTATTGACGTTATCGAATATCGAAGGAATAATCGAATAAACGTGTAAATCGTTTAAATAGTGAGGAAAAAAAGAAGGAAAGTGCGAGAGGGACGGAGAAGGACCGAGCGATAAAGTGAGAGACCGTGTGAAGTGAAGTCCGTCTGTGCGCAACGTGCGTTCGCACTCTCTCCTCTCGTAGTCGCCGTCGTCATCGTCGGCTTCTCTCGTGTCTCGGGGTTCAGGCACGAACTACGAGTAAACGGTTACCCCGCGCATCGCGATCTTCCAACATTACACTACGACGCTCGCGAACCACGAAGCTGCGTCATTAATAGGGACATCGGCGTGAAAAACTAACGAGAAAATAGAAGATTAAATATACGCGCTATTACGAGACAAGTACGAGAATGCCAGGGGATTACGACAACGAGAGTCGTGTTAGACTTCGACGTTGCAAGAGCGTCACAAGAGCCGAGCAGATACAACGAGCCGATATGATGGTTCGACAATCACAGCCTGACAAACCGTAAGTTTATTATTATTATTATTATTATTAATATTATTATCATTATTTAAATGTAATAATCGTAAATTATTCGTATTGAAGGGAAATTGGTTTGTTCTCGGTAAGTGGTGAATAATTTTTGTAACTTTAATTGCGTGGAATAATTAATATATCTTAAAAGAATGATCGTTACGAATGATTAATTTTAGAAAGCAATATTTATTTTCATCGTATCCGCGATGTTTCTCAACTTCAGCTGCGCATATTATGTACATTTTCGATAATCGTGGGCTCGCAGCATCGGGAGCAGTAGCGTAGCTCGAAAGGCGCCTCGTACACCAAAGCGAACAGTGAATCGGAAGACGCGTGGACACGAATACACTGTGGTTGAAGCGGTAAAGCACGTTTTCCACGCGTCGCTCGTTTCACGCATGTAGTCAATTCCCGTGACCAGCGTAAATGTATCGTGTCGTCACGCTAATACGACACGAATAATCACTGACGAATACGGCGTACATTTTCTATGTATATATTTATATACGAGACACGTATAGATGACACCTTTCAGGAACATTCACTCACACGAGAATATGGTTTACGAAATATTATTCGATCGAGTAATTGAATGATTATATTTTATTCCTTTCGTTCGTTTATTTCGAGTTTAGAATTATTTTTTAAACGATAAAATAAAAGAGCTGTGAAATATAACCGAAACTTTTTATGACACGAAAACGATCTGGAGTCTTTTCCGCTACCACGACGAGAAAAATGTAGGGAGAGAGAGAGAGAGAGAGAGAAGACTCATAGACCGAGACGTCGAAAAACAAACGTGAAACAAGAACGCGACGAACGCGTCGAGTAAAAGTGCGCCGGCGTGTCAGCAGTGCCCACCCGTTCCCTCAATGGCTGTTTCCTACTGTCGTCATCGTCGTCGTTTGTCGAACTACACTGTACGAGTGCCGTGAGACGAGGACGAAGCACGGCAGAGAGGGGCGAGACTTTCCTTCTGCTGCGCTTGTACACTGAACGACACGCTACACGCTACAGATTGTGTAATCGATGCTCGAACGACGTTAGATGAGCGGTGTCGATTATACCGACTGTCGGTACACGAGAGCGGTATTATCGATTCTTGTTATCGACGAGTTTTTAGCATTTCCACCGTCAAATGCTATTGTTGCCAGTCTGAAGACAAACAGGTCGGTGATTATATTGGTCAATAAATAATAACAATGGATTGACGTGTATCGATGGAGGTTTTCTGCAGTTTTCCTTCGTCCGCGGCAAATGCGATACAGGAATTAGGTGGGAATGCGAAGCGGCTACAGCCGAGACAGCATAAATAAGAAAGTCAGAGGTTGTGGAATAAGAATGAGGCAGAATTGTAAAAACCCGGAAAAAGGGTGTGCGAATAAAACTCCCACTTACTTTACTTAATAACAATGGGGAATGAAATATTAACAACAATTAATATATATGATAAAAATAATGACGTTTAAAAAAAAATCATAGAAACAATTATACTAATAATTTAAAAAGTATCCAATAAATGACAGCGATCGGCATTTTAATAATTTGTATATAAGATAATAATATTTTGTACGGTAATGCCAGTCGCTAGTAGTAACTGCTATATTAACGCTAAACAATTTTAGTGTAGCATATTAATGGATTATTAAATAACGTTAATCGTTAATACTGTCATTATTATTATTATTATTATTATTATTATTATTATTATTATTATTATAGCAAGATTGCATTCTTGTTCGTGCACTTAGGTCCACTATAACAGTACTAATAGGCATTAGACGATGTCAGCATGTTAATTGCAATAAATGCCAACAGCCATTAAAATAAGTTGAATATAACAATTAATTAACGATAATGGTGAACAAAATAGTGGCAGCAACTGATATTTATAGTCAATCAATATTGCCAATACTCGATAAATAATTCTTACCAATAGTACAATAATTAAAAACATTGACAAAAGCTACCGAGAATGAATACACAATGCCCATTGCTATAAATATAAAGCCCTTAATTAATGATTATCGTTAATAACGACTACCTTCTCATTTATTTTCCTTCTTATTAACAATTGAATAGTGAAAAATTGGGTATCTTTACTGTGATTAAATGTATTTATATAAGTATTGGGAGCTTAACAACCCTGATACGTTAGCGTAGACAGATTATTCGCGATTATTAGTCCATGAAATTAAAAAACCACTATGGGATTATGCGTCCATGACATATCACCCTTCTTCGGTTACCATATTGTAAGGTTTTGATGTCAATACGCATGGGGCAAGTCAAAAGGGCGCCGGTTCCATCGCGACTTTGCAAATAGACAAAGTGCACATGGCCCAGTCAAAGGATCCGAGTAGATTTGACTGGGCTAACACTCGGTAAAATATCGGACCTCGAACAAACGTCATCTCAGTCAACCTCGAAGTCAGGACCTTTCTGTAGGACATATAGGTATATACATATACATGTTGGGAGTCCACCTCATAGCAAACAGAGTTGGGCTTAGAGCTGATCTCTGTACCACAAGCTCTCTCTTCGACAGTAGTCTCTTAATTAACCATCAAAACACTCGTGTGGAATCTCAGTTGGGAAACTCTACATAGTAAAATGTCCACACACGAACGGTTCGCCCTATATAGCATAGCTATATCTATCTATATCAGCTTAGAGTTCAGAAAGGGAAGAGTTACAAACGGTACTCTATCTCCCTCCATCTATCTCGATTCAAGGATCAATTTATGAGCCGAGTGCTTGCAAAAGGAATCACTGAGTTATTCTTCAAATAAATTCGTTCCCGCGACTTATTTCTGGGGTGTACCTAGTAACAAGAAACGAGATAGCCTCTCGAAACGTGTATATTTATCAATACGTATGTGTATGTTTTATCAGGTTACAGATGCATGTAGGATTTGAGTAGATGTTGACAAAATTATAATCGATGAACGAAATTGATCCAATTAAAATTGGAAGCATTTGATTCCAATGTGGTCTCATATACTGTTGGGCAAATATAATCAAGAATATTTTTATAGGATTATAATAGTCAGTGACGTGAAGAATTGACAGGACTTGATTGACAGAACACTTCTCATGGACGGTGCTCATTAACTCATGTAACCGTTCCTAAATATTTTAATTAATGACTATAAAATCATGTTGAGATGATCTAATTGGTAATGAGCTATTTATATGCGCATAAATAATTAAACGATAGGATAACGTTCAGTAGACATCCGTGTATGATCATCTCATTTACAGGTTAAGATAAAAATCTTTATAAAAGTAATTATGACATAATGCTAGGGAGGTCATTACTGCGACCTTACTTGTGAAATGAACGCCGAGTAATTAAATGCACCGCCCAGCGCTCTAGTTAGTTCTACGACCTCGTTGGAAGTCTCGTCAAGCTATCGTCCGACTCTCTTTCTCGGTTGTGGGACATTTTCTCTCGCTCTCTCGTCACTGTTCTCGCCTATACTCGTGCATGTCCTTTTACGATATGTATGCACTCCTCTCGTGTACTTGTGTATATACGGGTTGTCCCTGGAGGATAAAACGAAGCAGGTTAAATAGAGGAGGTCATTTATAAACATTTTATCTTTATGAATGGCGATTCAATTTTTAACGGTTACAGAGTTGTGATGAAATTTCCATTTTTTTTAAATGCATGAAGTGCATGAAGAATAAAATTTGTAAAACAAAATTGAAAACACTATTGACCCGATTTTTCTTCTGTTAGTGCCTATTTTCTCCCACTTCTTATGACGCTATATATCAAAGTCATAAAATACTTTTCTTTGCTCCTCTGTGATTTTAGCTACTTGACTAAATACGGGATAACATGATAGTCTCGAAAAAAATTCTTGTCCACACGAATTTATTCCGGAATTAATGCATTTTTATTAATCAAATCGGGCTCGTACAAATGTATTAAAGTTCTTACTTTTGCTATGTGATCCGTTACATATTTATTTCCGAAATTCAATGAATGAACTAACAAATTCTCAAAGCAGTAAAAGTCTTTGTCGTACGCGAAAAAGAAAATTTGGCGTGTATTCGCGAAGAAAAAGTGCCTTTAGACCTCTCGTTTACACCATTGTGTGGCATAAGATAGCAGGGATCGCGAGTTAAGCCAGGATGTTTCGGGTTTTATTAACAAGGGCACGAGAGAATAAAAAAAAGAAGACCTAGACGAGAAGAATGAAAGGGCGAAGACCAAACAGTCAAGAGAGTAAAATCTCGACTTTCGGCGTAGCATAATGATACGCAAATATGGACAATCTTCCTACCTTTCCGTCTGCGAAAAAAGGCATGTAAAAAATGACAAACGAAATTTCAAATAAGGACGAGCAGAAAAGTTTAAGTATTATTACACTTTTGCTCGCTTTTCGAAGTTTCTCCTGGGTCATTTCAAAATTTTATGAGTTTCTCTCGTTAAATCTTACGCTTTACAATTCCTTCAGTCGTATCTTTTTCAAATTCTCCATTGTATTATTTTCTCTCTCCGACCTTCTTCGAATGAAATCGCACCATTCGTTCGCATACACGTCTGCCGAGGGCTCCTCTATCCTCCTTAACGAAGGAACATTATATTTACTCATGGGGCTGTTTGTCGAGCACTCCTTGTTTTCGCCAACTTCGCAATTAGAAGCTCGAGCGAGATGGCACACCGGTCTCTCCGCATTCCCCCTTCCCTCGGTGGATACGATTGGAACGCGAAGAAACAACCACGGAAATACGTGGAGAGAAACGGGAGAGCGTTATATCGACAGGAAACCACCACTTCCCCCTACCCCAATTTTCGACGATCTCTTTCGATCATCCTTACTCGCTATACTCATGGAGCGATAAACTTTGCGATTTCCCAACTGCTCATCGCTGATAGATATTCACTTATCTACACACATATATATACAGTTATCTACTTATATATATGTACAATGGGCTCCATGCGGTTCGAGCGCTACGTGCCCTTGGTTCTTCACCCTCTTAGGGCCACGAGGGGTAAAGCGGGGTGAAATGCACTGGCTGGTATACCATGGACTTTCATCTCTGTGCTGCATTGTACCCTGATCTATTCCAAGATTATTGTATAAGGCAGCGGTGATGTCAATACGGTGATATTTTTTCATAAAGTAAATACTTTTCATAATAATGTCACTTTTTAGTGAGTAGTCGTAGCATATGCAAAATTAGGCTGGCCTTAAGTTTCTAAAGCTTTAAAAAACTATTTGTCAATATTTATTAATTATCAGTTAAAGAATTTTTATAGTAAATTTAATGATTTAAAAAAAGTTATTCGAAGTTTTTCAATGGAGTCAATAGTTTCGCTGTAATATTGAAAACACGATGAATTTTCATACATTTTGAACTTTGAACTCGAATATCATTTGAATGGCTAATTGTAAGTTTATCAAACAAATATAAGAGATCTTTTTTGTAGAGCATTTAATTCTCTATAAAAACGTGCCAGGCGCTTGTTTGTACAATATGGTATGAACGCGGTATAAAATTCCAAACATAATAAGAAATTCTTCCCGTGTTATTTAAATAGAAAATAGAGATGTGCGTTGAGCGACCTCTACATATTAATATTAAGAGCTTAAATTTTGACAGGCTTCTTATGTTACCTTCCTCCAATTTTACAATCTAGTACCCAGATAAAAAAAATGCCCCAAAATAACGAAATATAATAGATAAGAACTCAACATATTCTTTTCTCGATAAATACGAACTGTGGGGTATTATTTATTAGCTTCTCACTCTCGAGACCATAAAAAGCCCTTTCATCGTCCCCATCTTCTCCACTCTTTTTATATTCTAGGTAACTATTCCCAGGCGATTTTTTCGGATTTTAATCATCCCTTCTATTTTTTCGTACACAAAAGTCGCGATAACGTACATACCATATATATTAGCTATTTACTGTAATGAAAAAAATTTCAATAATGATCGGCGAGACCGGGCATCGCGACTGGTTTACCCTCTTCCTCTGTATCGCTCATTTGTTCATGTGTTCGGAATGTTTTTTTTCCATTTGTGATTCCCACAATACGCTTCGACAAAAACTTTTTAATCTTCTACCATATATAGAATACACCCTGTAGCATTTAGGTATGTATATTTCCTGTAGGTCGCATCTATCTTCCTTCTTTTGTTTCGAATTCTGGAATACAGTCCTAGAAAGCAACGTGTATTGCTGGCTGTCCAACGAAACGAGGAAGGGATGAAAACGAGCCTACGCATTTATAACGGAGGAGGGGAAAAGATTGTTAGGTAAAATAGGGGTTGAAAATAAATTCGTCGGAATCCTTGGGGAGACATTTTTTCGTCCTCGTCAGGCAAGAGGTTCTTCTTCGTTTTTTTCACCAGTGATTATTTTCTTTTTTTTTACGTATATATTACTATATTTGCGGATAGGCACGCGAATCGTGCTCGCACCACCTTGGGCTCTTATATATGCAAAGGCTTGAACGTCTGCTGGGTCGTGCCCTCTCGAGATTTCGAGAGACTCTCTCTCTCG
Source organism: Netelia inedita (assembly GCA_964017225.1). NCBI lineage: Eukaryota > Metazoa > Arthropoda > Insecta > Hymenoptera > Ichneumonidae > Netelia > Netelia inedita. The sequence goes on from OZ024920.1 coordinate 27,778,095, forward strand.
TTGAGCATCTCCGAAGAAGAGGGTTTTGCAATCCTCACCTTTCTTATATATATATATACATATGTAAGAAAGGTGATATATATATGTGTGCACGTATACCTCGCGTACCCTCTTAAAACCCCGACTGGGAAAGAAGATCTTCTAACAAAAACGGAAACCATAAAGGAGATTCGGTTTTCAAGCGCGACGGGGATGAAAAAAAGCCCGAAGTATATTTCTACATTGAAGATTGTTTTTCTTGTTTAAATCGGAAACCTTTCACCTGCATTTGTGATGCCATTTTCCTAAATCTGTTCCGAGATGTCGAGAAAAATTAAAAATAATAATAACAATTATAATATTCGGTAAAATAATTTTAAAGAAAATATTATTTCTTCTCGTTAAAAAATACATTTTTCCCCATCATTTTCCCTATAGCATCGATTATTGATGTCGAAGGGCTAGGTTTCTCTGGAAGTCACCCGAGATAATATTATGTATATCCCTGTAGTCGATGGTTTAAATATTCAAGGGGTTCTGGGGGTCTGAAAGATCGCGTCGTTTCTAACCATCAACCTACATCCATCGAGTTACTTTTTTTCCTTATTTGTGCATGTGCTTCAAGCTGAGAACCTTCAATTTTTTCTTCTTTTTTTCAATATACGTTCATGACGAAAAAAATGAGTTTCCCTTATCTTAATACGTTTGAATTAAATTAAACAATATTTACACAATTTTAATTATATTATTGCATTTTAATAATTATTCATATGCAGAGAATTCACTAACGAATTTAGCGATCTCCTCATGAATTTCTCAAAATTGGAATTATTATTCTTTATATACACATATTTTATAAAAAGTGAATTAAATTTGTCATCTGGACAAAAATATGTTGGAGCCGCACTGCGGATTTTCACTTCCACTTTATCTATGCCCTTGATAAAATTAAATAAAAATTTAATTCCTGTTCAATAAAATGTCTGAATTTTTTTAGTGCGCGCACTAACGCGTGTACCTATTACTTAATAATTCAACGAGATGGTTCGTAAACACTTGTTTATACGTCAAACTTTGTATCTACGAGTAAAGTGATTGGAGAACGCGGTGACACTTTATTGCACACAGACCATAGTCGTTAAAAACTAACGAGATGTAGAACGAGGATCTTGGTGTGTATACAAATCGGGGTTATGTAGCGTTGCAAATCGTCGCTTTTAATGACCGACCCATTGTTTCAAACCTTTACTTTTTTTTCGCAACAAAAATTGTCCTCGCCTCCGTCATGCCTCTCTCCTCCTGTCGCCGTCGTCCTTTTTTTCGGTGACAAAAATTCACTCGGCCAGAAATCGTCGGATTTTACCCGAAAATCCCGGTGTACGTATCGTGTTGTATACGTTGACAAATAGCAGGATTTTCGGTGAGGAAAATCTCTCTTGTCTACGGGCATTCGCAGCGTCGCGTCCCCAGCATGAAATTGTGCACAACAGTCTGCTCGGCCGATTGTTCGGCTGCGTGATACGCGTGAGTCCGAGTAGATACTTTATGCGTGATCCACATCGTGCTGGCACAGTAAGCATTACCTCGTGCGTACCAAAAGCGGCTAGGTTTACACGAAGTTTCGATATATTTTGGGTACAAAAATCGTTACATTTATTTTTTTTCTGACGAAGTATAAAACAGGTAAAGGTAGATAAAGCCCTGGATCTATACCTGTATATTCGTGACGATCATGAGAGCAATACGAGAGAGGGATTACCCGGTACCGATTCAAGGGATTAAAAAAAACATATATATTTATACATATCACGTTTCTCACGGGAAATCGAACGGGACGTTGAAATATTGGAGATTACAAAAAAAATACACAACTATAGCGACATTTATAGAAAAAAAAGGGAAAAACATAAAAATTGTAACACAAATTAAAACACAATCCGCATACACGAGTAAGGGACGAATATTTTTCCCTGTTCGTGGTAAAAACAAGAATAGTTCGTTTTGGAAAATTCAATCTATTTGTTTGTAAAATCTTCAATTATAATCGCACGATGGAAATATTTGACGCATATGGGTAACTGTACCACTATAGGTGTATACGTGCCAAGCTTTATGCGTCGTTTGCCCTGAGCTATATATGAGTTATACATTTATAGAGCGTGACAAACGTATACGTGCACGCATGCCTATATTCCATTTTGTAACTACAGCGTGTAGAATTTTGCAGCTCATGCATATGCGAGAGTATCTCGATGACACGTTTGCATCCGGTATATAACTACGAGATTGGGGATTGCCCGTCACTGAAACCGCGATATTAGACCTCAACCTCTCTCACATCGTTGAAAATGACGCTGAAACTGTTTAACGAGACGGCAGGGTTGGAGAAAATCCGGTGGGAGGGTAGGGAGAATGCCTAGACTCGCGTTCAACTCGGCAGTAGTCGTGATTTTCGATCTGCCTATTGCTACCCTCTCTGTTCTATTAATTACCCCGGATCCATCATAAATTTTGCGTGATAGTCAGCGCAGGTCATGGCACTGTTTCAGCCCCGAAGTATTGAGTACATGCACTTATCATAAAGCACGTATATATATTATATATAGGATGTCTATTTTTACTCATCGATGGAAATTAATCGAGAAAGCTAGGACGAAAAGTTTCTTATTAAAATGTTATAGTTTCGAGGAGGACGTAAGATGGTCATTGGTATTAAGATTCGTTGTCATAGTGGCATTTTGAATTTTTTTACATGGCGCAAGTACGCGAGCATCTACGTTGATGACCGAGAGTGGAGAATTGCATAAAATGAAATGCAAACTTAGAGTTGGAGTCAAAATGAGTCACTGAACACCTACGGTTTGCATTATCCAGAGTGCACCAGGCAACCGGCGTATGGTCGCAGTTTGGAGGGTGGTTTATTCATATTGTCGTATTTAAGGACATCAAACTCTGCATCAGTGCAGATTAGCCATTTGGCTTATTCGGTAACGCTGCTGCAGGCGGTAGGTTTTCAGTCATTTTTGAAAATTCAGACTGCCATAACTTCATCATTATTGAGGCTTGACATATTTCATTTTCTTTTAGTGATGAAAATGAAGAAGTATAATTAATCGATTAAAATTCAAAATATTGAATTCGTCATTTGCAAGTGACGCACTCGACTACTCTCAGTGTGAGAATTCGCGTATGAACGGTTCCACATCACTACTATAGTTTTTTTCGACAGAAGGTTTTATGGATGAGATTTGTTATAGGAAAAGGATTCCCTCTACGCCATGGGCCACCTTATGTTGTTAGCATAAACGTTTCCACCACCCGTCTGATAACTGTATTAGTTAGCACTGTTCTAAAATCCTGCTATTCAATACTATTTTTTTAAAATTGTTATAGATTAACGACAATTCAATTTTTCACACCCAACGCGTTTGCCATTAATCGGCACAAACTTATCCAAATAAATAATACCGAGGGGATTTTCATTTACGTGCAAAAAACCGATTTTAATTCATAAAATTTGCACACCCCGTAGATTACAGTAGGATACATAGCGTGAAGCATATACATATATATATTAAACGGTATAGCAAGAGTTTTGGTATACCGGGGTCCATCACGGGCAATTACGGGAACGGGCGTGATCCCGTGTAAACAAGACGAACGGAATTAAAGGGTTCCACTTAATATTCATATAACTCGCGATGATACATACTGTGTATATGTGTATAGTATATACGTACATAGTACATATGGATATTCGTGCATATACTCTCTCCGAGTTGTATGAATAATTAAACTTTGATACATATTTATATCAAACTACTTTCTCAATTTGAAACTCTTGTTCAAATTCATCAAGTTTTTCAAAGTTTCTTCGCTGTTCCTAATCTATCCGGATCGTTCTTCCGCTATATATTATATAATACTATCTTCTTCGCTTAGTACGAGCATTTGCGAATTTTGCTTAAGGCAATGTGAAAGCCGCGGACGAACTCCGACAGGATCGGCATGGTTGTAAACGGTGCGCACTACGTGCTACCGTTGGTTCGCGTTGTACATTGAGGGTTGGAGCACGAACGTAACCAATGCCAGCCGAAAACGTGCAGCCCCGGCGACAAACGACAATCTCGAACCAAATGCATGTAAAGTGTCGAAAAATAGACCAAACGCTCTAATTCGAGTTTCAGATCTGTTACCGGGAAATTGATTGAGAAAAAAAAGAATATTATTTTCATTTATCAAGATTTTGCCATTTTTGTAGCAAGAATTTATTGGATTGTCGACAAAAAAATTTGTTTGTACGTGTGGAGAAACCGAACTTATGATATGCTATTGTCAGACGAGTGGATGTCGCCTCAGCGCACTTACGATGAGAGGTTGGTTACCCGTCGTCACCAATTTCGTTCGGATTCACAGTATGGGTAGGACTTGACTAGAAATTCAAGTTTTGCATCAACGCTTCCTCCTCAACAGCGCTTTGACTCGCGAAGGTGCTCATGACGTAGATACATGTGGTTTTTTAGTGTTACGTTCGTCAGTCTCTTACGATTGTGAGTGCCCTAGGTTTATCGTGATTACGATTTTTATATTGTTCTCAACCAAATCGGTTTATTGAAAAACGGTCTACAGTTTAAGCACAATGGATAACAATGGCAGCTTCCTGATTCGAAATTTTCGACCAGCTTTGAATCTTTGTTAGCCTAATTGCCTCGATGTGGGCAAGACGCCACCCTCTGTTAGGTAGGATTCACTCTCCATTTATGGGATTCAGTGTTGTCGAAAATCTTCGTTAGCTCGATGATACTTCAAGTTAATTATATTGAGCCTCTTATCAGGTCAACAGCTGATGGGGATGATCTTACTCAACCTCCGCTCCTGTTTCGAACCTGCCAAAGCTCCTTTGGTTCCAAACTGTAGCAACTCATTGCTCCGTTTATACATTGTACGTTCGAGTTGTTCCGCATGCCACTATATAGACACACATGCAGGGTGTCTCAGAAGTTTTGTACGTTTGGTCGCTGCGGATAGCTGGCAGCGTCATGAGTTTACATGCGAAATTCATACGATTAATTCCGAATATTTTTTCAGAATGAAACGTACTTTTTTTTAAGTTGAATCATACGTATAAGCGATTGCGGGACTTCTGGAACACTCTGTACATGTATAAGGTGTAAGGCAATTATCCGGGCACAGAAAATACCTAGATAGTTGGCGTCAGTACAAGTGAAATGATTTTTTAATTGTCTCGCGATAAAAATTGGCGGAGATATTAATTCACAAAGTTTGAAAGTTTCAGCTGTAAGCTAACCATGCAATCAAACTCTCTATCGATAAATGCAAGGATTGTGGGTTCGAGCCCCGCACTGAATTTCTTTCACAGTTTTTTGCTCTTTTATACAAAATAGCTATTAATAAATGAAGGACAAGTCGACAAGGTAAAAAAAACAAATTTCTTCGATTACTCAACCATAGGGTGTTTGTTGGCATTATTCAAACTTTTCATGTTTGCGAATTAATATCTCACAATCAGCCAATTTTTGTAATAAAACAATTAGAGGACATCGTTTGGCTTGCATTGGCACCAACTACCTAAGTATTGTATGTGTCCAGTTACCTAACACCCTGTATATACACAGCACCTGAAGTTTGATTTTATTTTCCGATACGAAATCTATCATAATAAATTTCATTTCGATCAACCTCATGTCGGTGTTATCTACATGATTCACAGGACTACTCGCTTTTTCGGATCGCATGGAAAACATCTAGTCATTTCCCTGTCTTCTGTTTTATCACAGCATATATCATATTTTTTCCTCTGTAATATTTTACACCCATATAGTCTGTTTAGATTCTAGACACGTATAATGCATGTGCACTTCCATGAGATTTCTCATGAGACGAGAAAGAAATTTTTCGGAATGAATGCTTCGTTTTTTACTAACTGTGGTTTTGCCTACCATTCGAACTTCTCGTATAATCACGATCCACATACTTACCCATACGTGCTCGTCATTGATTTTTTTTCTTCATCTAGAATCAGGGCTTTAACAACCGTTTCCTTTCATCCCTATCAGGACAAATCTCGAGTCCATATACGTGATTTGTCCACTCGTTGTCTTCGAATAAGATAGTGTGAACGTGCAACGTAAGCCGATTCGTGGACTTGCGATCCTTCACCCGTTCCTCCGTTCTGCGTTCAAAAGCTCTTCGCGAGGATGCTTCATCGTACTGTCTCTCTCTCTCTCTCTCTCTCTCTGTATTCAGGGGCTCTCCGAGCTCACGAGATTCAAAGACAATGGATCCCACGGGTATCTCTCGTTCTATATCCGCACGTCTCGCTCCCGGTTGACTGGGCAATGTGATGTATATAATCCTGCACGGCGTGATGCACCGACGTGTCTCTATCTCCCTCGTGGTCCACGGCGACGTAACCCCCCCTATCGTCGAGCATCTCAGACAGAGATCGCTCTCTCCCTCCATTGAGTTCGCACAACAGCAATTCTCGCCCCTGGGCGCTGAATCGTTCATTGTCTCCTGGTCGCAGCATTGACCACTTGTCAGCCTTCTCGAGGAGTATAATAAACAATGCAGGGTATCAGAGGCGTGCGTTTATATGCATGGGTGTGTATGGCTTTCGAAAATAATACCGAAACTATCGAGTCCAAAAATTATTTTTACTTTATTTATAAGCTATTAATTACGTTTATGTTAGAAGAAGTATAGAGAAAAGTTAAGAAAGTAAATTACTGAGAGCCTTCAAGATTCACCACTCGCGATGTATCAAAGAATTAGTACTGGGGGGGGGGAGGGGGGGGGGCTCCTTGCATGTTCCGATAAATTACCATTTGCTACGTTTCTCATTAATATAATGTGAAACTTTTAAGGATGCAGAAACGGCTCCTATTTCCGATCTTAAGGATTTATTAAACGAAAAAATGACCTTGAATTACAGATTTCGTTACCGATTGAGTTGTTATGGCCATAAGTGTCATAGCCTAATTTATATTTAATTACTTTATTTTGTACTTTCATTATTACACGTAATCATTGAAATTTTCATTTTCTTTCAGATGCCATAGACCGCGAGACAGTCTTTTCTCTTGGAGCTCGGGCTTCGACAACTTTACAGGATTCGTGAACTGGGGCTTCCTGCTGCTTGGCTTGGGCGGCTTTCGGCTACTACTCGAGAATTTTATCAAGTAAGTATAAAAAGAACCCCCTAAAGCAGAGAAAATTTATCATACATTTTATTGATTTTTTATCAATGATAGATTAAAGGTCGTTATTTTATTACAGTAGTAATCCATTATTAATCATTTTCGTTGATCGTATTCGCCAATTGATGAAATTGGCTAAAAGAGAAAGATCGATCAAAATAAACAATTTTTCCACCTCTGTAATAAAAGTGAATGAAAAAATAATTGCCGAACGTGATAAATGAGTGGGTTTTTGGCGAAAAAGATATTTATTTTCTCGCCACCATTCGTGCGTAGACTCGATTATTTATCGTACACAACAACTTGTATATATATATAGATGTATACGTTTTTCTCATCGTGCTCTTCGTTACGTTTTCTCACTATCTATATAGCCATCTCATATACCCACTCCTTGTCTTGCCCCGTTACATTCGCTGGAAGAACTCGCGCAGTGCGCGCGGTCGAGGTCGAGCTGCGGTGCGCGAACGGGATTTTCTCGATTACAGCCCTAGGGTGTTTTATCCCCCTGAGAGAAAGCGAGGAAAATGAGAAAAGACCGTCGTACGTGATCCAGGCGACGGAGTGGACTATTTTCCCATAGCCTAATTATGTTTTGTGTTGGGCAAACGCGAGCGTGAGACAACAGATAAAAATACGTGAATGCGTGCGACGAACCCAATATATATTTATGTATATGTGGGGCATTCCACGCCAAATGGGACAACTTGGAACTTTTGCATCGCCGATTTTTTTGATATTTTTTTTCTTTTAATCCTGGTTTTGAGACCATCGGAAGAATAACCATAATTTTCATGATGTGTGATAAATTTCCGACCGAATAGAACTATTTTGGAATTAATTTTAAGAACAAAAAATTCTCCCCCCTCCGGAGCTCATTTTTTGCGGGTCCTTTCGCTCCAAAGATCGCGGTTTTCGAGCTTTTGCCACGGCCACAAAAATTGAGCTATCTAGATGTTCTTGGGCGCATTATTCTCGGCTCTGCGAGCTCTTCCAAAAGTTATTCGTGAATTTTTCTCTCAGGTGAACGAGACCGGAGATACAGCATCGTCAATATATTAAATTCTGGTGAATTTCAATCATCTCCCAAGCTCTAAGAGCCTTTGTCGATCGTAAATTTTCCGTCCAACAGGAAAATCACGGGTTCATTTTCGATTTTTCAGAATTTATCGACCTTAAGGGTGTAAATCGTTATTTCAGTTTGAAACATTGACATATGACAACTGAATTAATTCTTTAACATTATTTGCAGCTTTTTCAAAATATGTCAATTAAAACTCATTTGACTGTAAAATGAAATCCTATTTTATCAAAGATTCTTGTCAGTGGAACAAAATGTCGCTAGTATGAAATACCTTCACCTCACATTGAAAGATTTATTTGAGTTGGCGGGAAAAATATCAATACGGGAGTAAATTTTCTTTGTTTTACGTATATTTTATTCGACGCTTTTTTGTATCCAAGGGGATACAATGCAGACTGCAAATCACTGTGGATCGTTGGTCAACGTTCGTTCTCGGTTGCTGCTCCATATATGCATATCGCGGCCTATAGTATATATATATATGTTTCTACTAACGGTTTATAAAACTCGGGCGATATGCGCAGTCGCTTTCTCGGACCCGAACGAAAACCCAAAACCAAACACAAGCTACTCACGAATTCTTGTACATAGCGGCCGTGGAAGCGAGATCTTTTTTATTGTATAGAGAGATGTGCAATACCCACGAAAGCTCCGCGTGTGTTTGAGGCCGTCGACGATTTTGATTGATGCGATATACGGTGTGATTGGCGGCTCAATAAAAAGTCGATTGCCTGCTTGCGAATAAGAATATAGTGGGCTATATATATATATATATATATATATATGTGTGTGTGTGTGTACATGCTGCGAAATAGCTAGGATACTATACCGTCAGATTTTTATTTATTTTCACTCGTCGTTCCTTCATATCTAGTCCACACTCGTTCTCATAAATCGAGCTCTATATATACCCTCACAAAGCACATAAAATATTTGACAAAATAGACGAAAAGGTTACGTCTTCCCGTACCTCGTTGGCTGGAATAATTTTTTTTTTCGTTCTATCCGTTATGGCGCGATTTTTTTTTATTCGTTTTATTCTTTTGTACATGAAATAAAAATTGAAGTGGCGAAAACTTCACAGCCAGAATGACAAAGTGAGGTCAAATGTAACGTAAAATTATTTACAAAATTCGTTTTATTTTGTGAATAATTATTTTGTCCATATCAATTTATATTTTGGACGTATTTTTTTGTATGTTGTAAAACTGTAATGTAAACTACTAATATAATTTTCATTCGCAACAGTGCTGTACAGCTATGTCCAGTAAATATACAAATATAAATATAGGATTTAATCCCGTTATTTCTGCCTTAGAGCCTTTGATTTTTTTTTGAAAAATATCAGAATCAAATGATTTTCTCAACGAAAATGGTTCTTTTTATTATATGATATACGATACTTTTGTTCATCTTTTTTTTTCGCTTAATTTCACATAAAATCAAATGCAATGGCTGACTGCTCACATTCTGTGAGTTATTTAGACAAATCCGATGAGCTCAAATCCCTCAACGATCTTCACAGCTCTCGACAATTTCTACGTCGTGGATGTATCTTTTTCTACATATATAGACCGACACACGTTTATAAAATTTTGAAGAGGCGTATACTCTTGATATTACACATATATAGGTATACGAGTATATGATACAACAAATAATCCCACGGTATATATATATATATTAATGCCAACCAATATGCTCGCCCTTTCCCCGTTTCTTTTCTTCATTTTTCCCCCGTACGTTTTCTCACCCACGTCGTGCACTTCTCGCGTTTTTTCACCCTCGCTCCTCTCTAGCACGGTCTTGGATCATGAATAATTTTCAACGAGTATTTTATCGCTCCTGTAAACTTCTCCTATCCCCTACCCTCTCCCTTTCTCTTTCTTTGCTCGGGGCGACCCTACACTTGGGAGCATAACAAAAATTTATCGGGCTTGTTACGTAAGGGTAAAAGTTTCACCGGGCGTTATAGAAGGGCGACGAAGAGGTGGACGATGAATTTTTCGCGCGCGTCCGGTAATTACCGGCGTTCTTTGCCGTCGACGCCGCGCTCGGTATAGAATGAAGAGCGCGTGCCACGCGACGAGCCTTTTATTCCTCCCCGTGGGTGGCGGAGGCGGATAAAATGGATTGGACGGCCAGAATGACCAGGTAAAACTAATAACACGACGGGGAAATAAAGACATGCATTATATACGTATATGTATATACAATGTTATGATGTCGAAAAACACGAACGACGTTTATAGGGATGATTTCGAGATAGGCGTTCATGAATTGGAATGACTTCTCCAATTGATCATCTTCTTTATTTATCGATTAGCCATCGATCCTGAAAAACATGAAATTTTGTTCATCTATAAACTCTTTATTGCAATATAGAATATAAACGTATTGTGTGTAAATTTCATATTTGTAAAGGGGTTGATTTTTCCATGGACTTGAAAACAAATAATTTATTTACTATAATTCGAATATAATCTTCTATTCGAATATAATGATTCGTTCGAATGTCATCGATATTATTGATTTCATATTAATCAATGATCGTATCTTTTATCAACATTATATCTTATTCTTTGAAGTAACATACTCCGACACATTTCAGCAAAGATTTAAAAAATGGAAAGATTTCAAAAAATTGATACGGTATATGATTCTTAATATACGATCAGATTGATGAAAAAGCCAGATACTTCGAGAGTTTAAATATCCTGCTCAAACGTAATTTATATCTCTGTTTCTCACTCTCTCTCTCTCTCTCTCTCTCTCTCTCTCTCTCTCTCTCTCTCTCTCTCTCTGTCACTTTTTATTTGTTGATACTTTTTGTCCAGCTGTAATGCCGTAGCCACATCGTATAGATTTTTTATCTATTAATACCGGACTTTTGCCGCCGCCGACAGACGGTCATTAATGTCTGGACTCTCTATCGACATTCGGGATCACTCGAACGATGGGTAATCTTTTTTATACATGCATATCGTATAGATGCCGATATAGGGGCGAGTCTGAACGAATGGACCGGTTTAATGAATATACCCTTCGCGTTCTCAGGAGGGCATCATTAAATTGCTGAGGGAATCGTTGAATTTGATTGCTGACGTCGAAAAAAAATCAATCAGGTTGTACGAAATGACGAACCTGTGGTACACGAAGCACGCTATGATCTACTGCAATGGGCGTTTATACATTTTAAAAAGAGAGAAAAGCACGCTCTCTCAGTGCTATATGCTTCTTTTTTCCAGAGATACTAATATAAAAGTTCATAGGTAGATCGGGCTTGGACTTTCTTATCATTGAATTTTCCATCAGGTTAAAACAAACAAAACTAGTAAAACTTTCATTTAGACCTGACAAGGGAAACTTGAACCATTGGTCATGTCTCCCACACCCGCCCTTTTACTCTTTTTTGTCACAGAAAAATCCTTCAATCATAGCGAAACACCACTTACCAAACCTCATCTGCAATTACCAGGCAAAGCAACAGTAATTATTCACAATACGTACCTTAATAAATACGATTGTAATCATAAAACTGCTAAAATAAAATAAAATAACTTCACGGGGACAAAAATATGTTTCATCCCCTGACAGCCAAACAAAGCAGCCATCTTGCTAAATTGAGTTATACGCGTGATTGGTCTTCTGCAAGGGACCTATAACCATTTTGATATGGTACTAGTGTGAAATTTGTATTAATTTTCCTCCTTTCTGCGCAACTCTCCTAATTTTCCTACAATATTATATTTAACATTTTCAAACGATTTCGTTAAGGGGTCTAACAGTAAAATTTCTCCCCATACCGCATGAATATCGCATGTTCACATACAAATCGTCTACTTTTCAGTCATGAAAACGACAATCGATCGAATAAATAATTAATTGCACGTGACTCTATTTCGAACGCGACTGAATTTCCCTTTTGAAGAAGGGCTGAGAGCTGCAAACTATCAAAGGGTGACGCTCGTTAGTAGATGTGAAGAAAGTAGCATGGCAGTTAAAGACACAAATCGGAACGGTGAGATGGAATAATCGGAATGGGAGAGTGTGTGAGAGCGTTGCGATAGAAGCGCCATTTCATGAAGGAATCCTCTCACGATCAGGGATTAATCGAGCGTAATGCTCGGAATTGAGAGATTCACGCCCAGTTCCCTCACATCCCTTTCGCCCTGGTTATAATATACTTCAAACTTTAGAGAGAGAGAGAGAGAGAGGGAGAGAGCGAGAGGTAAATAAGTGTAAGGGAACGGAGGGTACAAAGCAACGCTATACAGAATTTCTATACTTAAACATGCAACATTTTCTGCCTAACCATCTGTAAAAAAATATCCATTTGAAAAATCTTAAGGATATATTTTACTCATCGAATTCTCCGTGTCAGTGTTTTTTCAAACAATTGTATTAAATTTAGTTAACGGAAATCCGAGCAAAGTTCGATATTATTCATTGGCCCAATGTGTGCGTCCCTTCGTCATACCATACGACGGTGATGAGAATGTAGAGAATTCATCCGTTTATCTCCCTCTTCGTATGGAGTGAAAAGCCGGAAGGAAATCCGTGCCACTGTGAATCGTGATAAGATGAAAAGAGAAGTGGAGAGAAAGAGAAAGAGAGAAAATATCACCCAAGTTTTAGAACGAGACAGAGCTTCGATTAATCGGACGACTGACAAAAAAGTTGGTCCCTACGGTAAAGTCCGCAGTCCACGCGAGAGGATAGCTGAAGATGGGGTTGGGGTGGGTGAAATTGGGGGTGGCAGGACGAAAGGAAACGAAAGTTTGCCAGTGCGCGTCGCTCACACCGATACCCCATCCTGCTCGTTCTGAGCAAAAAACTTTTTCCGAACGTCGTCGATCGTGACGACACGGAGTAGGGATGAAGGGGTAGGGGTAAGTTTCGTGATGTAGTCATAATTTATGCACTGAGTCGCACATTCTTTTCTCGAGCAATTTTTCTATCGTTTTCTCTTCTCGACTCTCATTGTAATAGATTTTTCGTACGATTTCACACACCTGGAATTAAGCACCAAACTTTTTTGCATATTCATTCCCTCGTTATAATTTATTATCACGTACAGTAGACTCGAGCTGAATTTACTTAGATTCAAAATCCGGCCTCGTTTCAGCTTGTAATCAGAATTTGCCTACGTTTCAGACGTTTATCATCGCGTCAATTACATTCTGGGAATGATTGGGCGGAATTAGCGTTTAAAAAAATTAAGTTAATGTTTGCACCGATGTAGTGGAACGTGATGTGACGTCTGATACGTCCGAACTCCGAAACGAATCGCGTGAATTCACATTAATTTTATTTTGAGCAAATGCTCTTTGCTTTTATGAATCAAATCGTTTGTTACGAAAGAATGGAGATAAAATATTCTGTGGATTCATCGAATTCCGATAAATAAATGAAGGAGAGACTACGAATAAAAAAAGAACAATTTGTCAGACTAATCTTTCATGTTTCTATTTCGTCGCTCGGCATGCCCTAGTGGACTATGACCTACGAGTGATAGTACTCTACGGTTTTTTAATGAAATTATCGAATTTAAGACGAAAAACAGCCCGGCTTGTTTACTCGTTATTCTTACGTATTTTATGGAGTTGACAAGAATACTGTTGTAACTAAATAAATTTATTTCTTATCAATATATATGTGTTGAAATAAAAACTCAACGGTATATATTTATATGAGATAAGTAATAAGAAAAAAAAGACGTGCGTGTCATTTTGAACTTAAAACAGTAAAATTGTTCTCGTCTGACCGTACCGGCACGTTACTACTTAGGGTAGTCTGGCTTGTCTGACCATTATTCACCAGGACGTCGCGTACTTTCAACTAACTCTGTCGAGGTCTCTGCTCATCTCGAGGGTCTCTCTTTCTCTCTCTCTCTCTGACTCTCTGTACTCTCGAGAGACTCGCCAGGGTACAAGCCTGAAGAGTTTCGTGACGAGAAGAGAGGGGCTGCTTCTGTACATGTACCCGGGCTCGTTCGCGAAGAACTTTCTTTTTTTCAACGTCCCGAGACTCGCTCACTCGCGCGGAGTGACGTTTATTATTTACCGAAGTGGGAGACGAGAGAGTATAGAGCGTGGAACAATGTGAGGCCAAGAGGGGACAGGAACTGGAAAGTGCGAGACGTGCTCGACTTTGTTTTTCTTTTTTTTCTTTTTTTTTCTTTTTTCATTTCGTCCTAAAGCTGGACCGAACGCTGGACGTTAATAGCCTCACGCTCATCCCTTTTTCTACCTTCCTATGCACTCAGCCCTTGGCGCGAAACGTTCCCTGTGGACACGCTCCAAGTGTCAAGGGGATTATCCTATTTGCGAAAAAGAAGGGTAAGACTACCAGTAAATGTCACAGTATTATTATTAATATTGTTCATTAATTATTCATTTACTCGTGCATTATTATACAGCAGTTATTAATAATCTAATTGTAACTATTATTGATCACTGTAGCGGATTACCATTATCCTTCAATGACTTTTTGTTTATTAAATTCGATAGGTGCTTCTTTCGTCCAGCATTAAAAAAACGTTAACAAATATAATAATAATTTGTCGTCGTGAATGACCAGTTTATTTAGACCGAGTTTAGACCAACATTGAAGCTGTCGCCAATCGGAGAACAATTGTTTAATATCACACAATTACTCAATTGCTTTTATTTCTTAATTAATATTAATTATTATCAGTCTCTTCAAACTCTATGCCTTTTCTATAGTCACAAATAAATCTCATTACTGGCGTGCTTCCCTCACATTATTAATTTTCTTGTCTGCAGATACGGCATTCGAGTGGATCCTATTCAATGGTTCACTTTTCTCAGTGGAAAAAACGATGGTGGCGAGGAACATCCCTCGATTGTCTTGATCGTCTGTGAGTTTGATGTTATGCTTTATCTTTGCATTCTTAGTTTTATTGCGATTATTATTATTTCATCCGTGTAGACTTTTGTTTGGAATTGTACGTTTGTTTTTAATCCTTCGTTTTTTCAAGAATTTCACTGGTCGTATAATTATGATGATGGACAAGCTGAGTAGTAATATTTTATTGAAAAGGCTATCACGTGAACAATAATGATAAGCCATGTATTTATTAATGTTCACGATTGAGTGGACAATCGCAATAATATATTTCTATATATATCTGAAAATTTTATTATATTTTAGATATATCTAAATCTTAACATAGAAGAGCAAATGTTAATAATAATACTGTCAAATTTTCCAGTTTATCTTTGCAAACGTTTCACCACGATTATACGTTTGACACAAGAACGAGGTGAATTAATATTTAATCTTATTCGATGAATAATTTAGTATATTTATTTAAATATTAAAAAATCAAATATTACTAAACGTTGTACAACTCCGTCCAAAATATAAAGGAGAGAGACTCTACGTACATATTTCATCTTATCTTTTCCACCCCATCGAAAATTCTCCGGCCGTTTAACGTTGTTGATTGGAAAAAAAGATAGGCGACCGAAAGACACACGAGGGTGAGAATACAGACCGTACTTCGTTGGGACAAAATGGAGCATTGGGAGAAAATGATCCTCGGTTTCACCCACCATTTTTTCGATTCGATTGCCATATATAATATTGGATAGTATGGGGTAATCCAGGTCAACTCTCCCTCTGTAATAACACATTTTGTTCGAAACCGACCTGCCCCTTGTCAATAGGTCAATGTTACAAAAAATATCTTCCGCTAGTATTGATCAAAAGTGCCCGAAGTAGGCTTAAATTTTTCGTAAACAAAATCCTAAAAATAAAAATAAAGTTGTTGCATACAAAAGTTCCCATGTGAAACGTTTTTATGACCGATTTAAAATGATTCTATATCAGACACTCGATTTTGACGTGTCACCATTCTCATTTGGCACGTACGCACGACGTCTGACTGCGTCATGCGATTTTCGATTGGATGTCATGGATGTCTTACTTCGTCACTTGGTTTCCTCTATTTTTCTCTATGTACGTGATACAATCTGTGTCTTGTTTTTAATTCTTTCCATCAACGGTTTGTATCACAGGGTCGCTATCACCTATCCTATACCAAGCTCTGACGCCCTCTTTTATTTTTATTATTTATCTCCCTTTTTTTCGACCCCTAACTTTTTCACTTTCTCGCATGCGAGTAAATGCGGTTTTATCGTCACCATTCCCCTATCACAGTTCTTTCGCACGTCGCCACGTGTGATCATGATACGAAAACTCTATCACCCCTGTAGCACTTACACACACGCCTGACACGTTTTCACTCCTAATTCAATTTCGACTTTTTTATCTTTCGTTATTTTTATATTTCATATATACAAACACACCCACGTATATACATTTAATGTGTGGGTCAGAAGGTATATTTATATATCATTGGTATCCTCACACTTCTAATCTTGGGAATAACATTTCTGTTTCCCCTCTAACTCACCCCCTCCCCTTACATTATTTTTTTACGCCCGAAAACCTTTTTCTTTTTTGGGACTCTTATCGATGACCCATACATACGAAGAAAAAAAGTTTTCATGATGTGTTTTAAGGGGGAAAAAGATTCCATTAATATTTTCGGGTGAGGGTGACTATGCTACCGATATCCAAGAAGTTGAGAAATGTTTTGGTGATCAGAGACGCAGAGATGAGTTTTTTTATTTCACCTTAAATTGTAGCATTGATGACAGATTTTTTTTTAGTATTTTCCAAAGAAATAATATTTGAAACTTCCAATTTCACAGACAAATTTTTTAGAAAAATTACCATCTGTTTTCATTTATGTTTCAATTTGTTTACCTGAATTTGCATCCAAACGTTAATTTTAATGAATTTCGAAACGTATTTTTAAGTGATTAATATAGATAACATTAAGTAATTTAATGATCAGTTAAATTTTGATCGTCGAAACATTTATATTTATATAAGTACATACAATTTTCTTTAACTACGTTGTCTTGCTAGAATCTACCCGGAAGGAACATTTATGACAAGGGTGTGTCCAGTAAAATCCTTTTGGCCTTAGTCTCCACTCCCTTATACTTGAAAAGCTTCAAGCGTTCACGCATGAATTACGATTAATACGCATTATATTTCAGAACCTTCTTTTTCACTCTTCTCATCCAACGCAATGCTACCTATCTCTCCCCTGTATGGTATATGGTTAAAGCTATAGTATCGTATCGTTTTTTTCTTCCCTCGAGGCAACAAAGATCGTACAACAACTTTTCCTTGATCTTTCGAATTTTTCAAAAATTTCGCTTCCACCCCTCGTGACGCCGAGATTGCTTTTTGCACGAAGGTGGGTAAAAGTTCGAAACAGATGGGTCGAAACACGCCCGCGGGGTTACATAAACCTCGCGAGTATACACCCAGATTGGGCGAATCAATTATTCTCGACCGTCGACGAGAGTTATAAAACGGAAAATATAAACGCTAAAGAGCACCCTTCGTATTCATAGCATTAAATTATAACCTGAGTATACTGTAGGGAAAAGTCGGCCATGATGTAATATTTTTTATTTGCGTATTTACCAAAAATTAAATATTTTCCTAGAAAGTATATCTCGTATCTAATTATTATGACCTCCTTTTTTTCCAAATGAAACCTAAATTAATGACATTCCGAAACTGTCACTTTTTATCAGATTAAGTGCCGTCAATCATGTCTCTAATTTACGATGTGTCGAACATTTTTTTTTATTTGAGAATTTTCATACGAAAGTGTGTTTAGAATTTCAATTTGTGACCATCGTAATCTGAGTTTTTTCTTGGATCTTCTAGGAGAAAATAATTAAACATTCTTCCAATACCTATTCTTATCTCCCATAATGTTGGCCGCGGTTGGAATTCTAATATTTCTCTGGTAAGCGATAATATATTGATCTCCAATTTACGTTTAAACCAATTCTTAAATTAATTAGTAATTATCTTAATCTCATTTCCTTTTTCTTTCGATTGCTTCCCGTATCTATGCCCATATTTTCGAAAATCTTTAAATGATTAAATATACTACGGTATCGGAATAACCATGGATGAAATAATTCAGTACAGGATACGAGTTATACAATTTTTATCAACGAGCAATATGAGCCAAATTGAACGTTGATACTGTACAGGCTTCCCAAAATGATATATCGACATATCAATATGTAGATGACTGATGAATATGCGTTTTTTAAAAATAACCCATGCATGCACGATGATGCACAAAAATTCGTTCAATATTATTATAAACGGGCACTCGAATGTAAAATTTAGCTTTTGGTTCGTATAAAAGGGCTACATCGTATCGCATATACCTGTCGACTCGAGTGAGTATATTTTTTTTTATTCGTCTCCTGCCAATTTTACGACAGTTCGTATATCGTGTGTGTAGCGGAACTAACGGGCAGTGCCGTAACTACTGTGCGAATTATATATCTACGAGAGTGAAGTAGTAACAGTCAAAGGAGAACTTTTTTCTACTAACGAGAGGCAGATATATATGCCGGCGGAGAGCAAATAAAAGAGAAACAGAGACAAAGAGATACGGATAGAGAAAGAGAGACGAAGAGAAAAAGAGAGAGAATAAAGGGAACAGAGGGCTCTAACGAGTAACTAACTGGTGTTCGAGGCACAGCTATCGACGACGTTGGAACTACAGCCCTCTTGTTTATTTAAACTTTTTTTCGCAGCTTTTCTCTCTTACCGATCGTCGGTTATTTTGCTTCTGGATCAAACCCAAATCCAGATGAAGCTTCTCCAATAGTCGAAGCGAAGAATTTTGGGCTTACATCCATTTTGTAATTTCAATTTTTCTCTCACCGCAGCGTATGATAGTTTGAAACACGTGACTGTGAACCCGGCGACAGACCGGACACACGCAGTTCATTGCATTGGTAGTGAAAAACCGCAGGTCAGGTTGACAAAACAGAGAAAGCGTATACGAAAAAAAAGAAGAGCGAAAAGCTAGAGAGCAATCGGGACCCGATGGTCACGCGAAAATCTATTTTTGTTCGTTCGGCGGTGGAAAGGGTGTAGTGAGAGAAAGAGCGGTAGTGCAGGGGATGGAAAGAGGGATTGGGGAGGGTTGGAGTAGAGAGCGCTACGCAGCGAAACGTTAATTTCGCACTTTACGATGCGAACGCGTTCGGCGATGCTCGAGTGTGCCTGAATTGCGCTGCTGGATGGTAGATAACAGAGGGAGAAGGAAGAACAAATATATAGGGGAAGCTGGAGTGAGATAGACCCGTCATTTTATGGGAAAAACGTTTCGGGGCTCCTCCACGCGTGACGCGTACGGCTATTTCATTGTCAGTTCTCTTTCATCGTGCTGTCATCTAATGTCTCTTTTCAATCGTGTAGCCCGAGCCCACCCTTCCCTTAATCCATCCCCTGTCTCTCTCTGTCTCTTCAATGCATATATTTCTATATGTATATGCGGAGATATATTTTATACTATTTATTTCTATTATGTATATTCAGTCATCAGGTACTGAATGCACTTCATTTTATCTATCATTTCGTCTGCCGTTTTTGTAGCTTTTTATTATGACATTAGAATTGGCGATTGGACGAAAGTTGGGGCACATAACTGTTTTCATAGATAGCAAAATAGATAGTAGATTGAAATACATTGTTAATTTTATTGAACATACAGGTGATTTTTAAAGTTCGGGCAAGAATGAAAAATATTTAAATTTGAGGGATTGAACTTTTTTATTTTTCAATGTAAATTGCTTTTAGGCTTCTCTAATTCGTCGATCCCTTACAAATAATAGGATTATCCCAATTTGTTTCTGAGGTCACTTTCTTTTCTTTATATTATATTAGGGAACAGATAGTAGTCCAAGGCAGCCAAATTGGAAGGAAATATTGTGGGGGGTGAACGAGTTAAAATCGTAAATCCATCAATTTTGTGGTCACAGCTGCAGAGGGATAAGCTGAATAGTGGTCCATACTCGCCGCTGGAAATCCTTGGTCTCGGGTGCTTATGCTTACAAATACTTATTTCTTATAATTATTTATCATATTGGTCCAAATTTTCTCGTTTTTATCACGTTATATTTGAAAATACATTATATTATTTATCCAAATAAACCTGGCTTTTTTGAAAACCACTAATTATTATGTATTTCGCAGCTGCATAATTATATTTAATTAAGCTTGCGTATTACTCGGCTGTACAAAGGAATGAATAGATAAAAATTGCACCATTGTTCTTGTTTTGTCGAGCTAACACAAATTTAAAAAAACTATTATGTACGTAATTAACAATTACGTATTTAATTGGTTCGAACGATGTTTAAAAGCTTTATCAATTCGTACAGAATAATCGAAATATACAAACCATTTGAATCACTTACGACAATTATTATTGACAATTATTAATGTCGATAAGCGGCATAATTATTCTACCAGTACGACGGCGATTTAAAATGGCTTATTTTCATCCTATTTTCATTTTACGTTCAGCAAATTTTTCCTGCTGCCTCTCGTCCACATCTCGCCCCTCAGTCGTTTACAGAAGACTTGCTTTGCCCTCTCTCGCAAGGCGGAGTGGCGCTGGATGACTCGCCCTCTTAACGATGCGTGCATATGGCCTATCTACGATATATATGTATACTCGTATAACAGTATACGCTAAAAAGCATCCAGCAAAAATCCTCAACAGGCGAAACATGCCAGGCATGATTTTCCTAACCAGTTTTTTTTATCATCTTCAGAGCACAGAAACGTGGTGAAACTTCGTTAATTAGCAGCTCATAATTACTCGTAATAGCGACTCGTCTTTGCGCTCCATAAGTCTTCCGTGACGTGCTTTCATTCATTCGCTCACTTTCTTCGCTAACCACCCTTGTTAATTCGGGACCTTCTCTGTTTTTACTTAATGACGTTTATCGTTGAAATTCTGTTAGGAAATTCTTCATATACTCGTAATGAAAAGAATGTAGTCACTACTGTTTAAAATTAATGCAAAAATGATCGTTATCCAGAAGTGTTGAAAATTTAGATACTCTTGGGCAAGTGTGATACATCGGTGGGTATACGTCGACCACCGATGCGATGAACTGGGTCGAAATAAAAGGGGTTGGGGACAAGGTTGGTGAAACGCGAAGAACGTTCCACGATGTCATAAAGATATTGAAAAATGTCATTTTATTCGAAGTTTAGTTATCGCTAATTAAAAAAATGCTCAAATATTTGTGATAAAAATATGATGATCCGCCAGTTTCCTTAAAGCGTTGGAAAACCATCTTTATCCCATTACTATTTTATGTCCGACCTACCAAAGCCTTCGACAATCCAGCGGTGCACCAAGAGAGTCTTATCGCCATTGCACTTCTTTGCTTCGAGCCATTTCCCTCATTTTTAAACCGTTTTTTTTCTTTCTCTCTCACCTATCCTATGTATACTCGATCTCTTTTTCCGACGCTCACGAATCACCGAGCTCCTCTCTTTTCATCGGGGCGATAAGAGCTACTTAACGCGCGGAAAAAGAAGTCTCTTAATTAGCGACCACGAGCCAAGGGATATAGAAGCAACGAGGGCGTCGAGTGCAGAGAGATGCGGTAACCTATGTAAGGGTGGGGCGGAAGTGAGATAGAAAAAAAACGATTACTCGAGCGTCCTACGGGACGTGGGTTCTCTCGTATCTCGCGGAATTTCTCTCATTGGAATTTCAAAAAGTCGCATCCCGCCCCTTTTACTTATCTATGTGTAAGCAGGGGTGGCGGTGGAGTGACTAATGAATGGTTTACTTCATCATTAACCATCGAGCTATCCGGCATTAATTTATTCTATTCATATTGATAATTAAGAAATTTAATTTAATTTTTTTAATTTAATTATTAAAAAAATGCCCGAATATGAAAAAAATCTAAATGAGGATTTTTTAACAGAAGAATTGAATGTAATATTTTGTCACAAAGAGGGAGATATTATATAATATATATATGGTCGGTTGCTAATTGCACACTGTGAAAGAATCCAAGCCAAGCCCCTCCATTCTCTTTTTTCCGCGGTGGTAATCGTAATCTGAAATTTCTTCTTGCGTCCCGAGCGATTACCAGTGTCACATGATTAATGCAGCACTTTTCCAAGATATACGGCTCGTTCGCGGATTAACCCTTGGATAGACTTTTTAATTATCTCGACAAAATGACGTTATAATAAACAAATATTTTTTTACTACAGCTAATAGTACGACAATATATCACAGCATTCATTTTATTTCTTTGGATCGGTTCGATAAAAATATCGTATTCGAATTAAAAATAATTTTCGTTCCATTACGTTAATTTGCACTAAATCACGTTTTTTTTTTAATAAAATCCTGCGGCATTTTTTAAATCGTGATTTGGTATTGCGAATACAAACTTCAAATAGTTTAATGAATATTTAGTAGAACAACGAGAGTAGGTATACGTTATCAAAAGAAAGCAGAGGCATAGACACGGTGCTTCATTCATTTCTATTAGTTTTTTCACGGTGTGGAGAACATCAAGCGGATTTTTGTGCTACGCATTTTTATCCCACTCTCCCTGTATTTTCCATTGTTCATTCTCCTCTCTCTCTCTCTCGCTCCATCTCTTTCGCCGTATACATGGATTGGAGGGATTATTTAAAGCCATAGGAGAGCCGGAAAGTCAGAGTTTCATTCAAATGCGAGTGCATTCATTCGTTTTCATTATACGCGATATTCGGGGTGGGAGATAGGTACGAAATATTTCGATTCTGTTTTCACCACCTCCCTCTTGTATGTATATTTTTTTCTCTCTCTCTCTCTCCCCCTCGCTCTCATGACAAATTCGGATTACCGATCCTCGAGAATATATTTCCCTCAACGGGGTGTACTCGATCTCTGCCCACCCCGCTCCTCCTTTTCTCCCTCTTTTACGCCCACTCTCCCTTTCTCCCTCTTTTACACTATCTCTTCTCTCTCTCTCTTTTCATTGCTATTTTCTTCCATTCTTCGTCAAGTATTATACCCTCAGGTGATATTCAATAATATAAAGAATGTTGTAGTAAACCCACAAGTGTATCATTGATCAAGCTAAATTTTATTCGATTATCCAGCAAAACCAGATCCGATCCATTACTGTAAGGTTTCCTTCCTCGACGTCCAAAAATAAATAAACGGGAACCAAAATCGTTTAGAAAGCGGTTTAATCTCATCTCAACGATCAACCCTATTATTAAAAATAACCGTACATGATGTCATTATATAAATATGGCGAAAAATAATTTTTCCATAAAAATCAACTGGTCCTCTACAACCATGAACAAAATTTCTTATTAAACATTTGTTTAAAAGCAAAATACCTACGTCAACGTCACGTTATCGTAGCCACAATAATATCGGGCCTCTTGTAATTCCCTGCAACCGTGAAATCCCTTTGATTATTATTACCATGTACTCTGATGTTTGAGCGGGAAATATCGACACCAAGAGATGCATGAACATAGTGCATTAGTGCGTGATTCGTTGATTGAACACTTTCCCGCCCATCACCGTAGAAAGTCGACCACTTCATCGCACCGACGAGTTCCATGAAAATCGTTTTGCAGATGTTGACGAGGTCGTCAAATACACACACATATATATAGGAGAGGTCATAGTAATACGCGTCGGATGCAATGTGGCATGACCAGTCTTCGCATCGATCAGAAAACAATACATATCGGGTAGCGGCGTGTTCTCTATACCCACTCCCCCCTCCTCCTCCCTTGCCTCCCGTTTCTCTCGGCTCGTTTTTTAGACGACAACTCGGAACGATTATTTTTTATCGTTTCTGTCCCTTTTTCGTCAAATACACTATATCCCCGACGGACGAGGAATACGGTTTTATTTGCGCGATTGAAAAGCGAGAATGTACAAACACACGATACGAGAATATTGTACGATACAGGAAAAGGGAGAAAAAAAAGTAAGGTCAAAGCCGAAATGAACCTCGCTCTACCCATTAATCGTTTTTTTTTGGTGATAACAAGTTTTTGATGACTGCACCATTTTTTATTAATTTTTTATTTACGGCGGGGAGAACGATACGTAGAACGTGAGTTCTATGATTGATTTTAATTTAGATTTTTTAAATATTAGACGGGTCACCCTCTAATTGGAAGAGAGTGACGGAACGTTCGTGAAAATGTCAATTATGCAGTCGATACGAGTATTTTTTTTTCTTTTTTCGTTCGACCGCCGAGAGAGATTTTTTTCCGGCACCGAGAACAGCGAGTATAATTGTGACTAATTGGCACACCTTTCTCGTTTGTTAGAATTAGTAGGTGTACCATGCTCTTGAAAACTTTTTTTCAGGTCACAACGTACGAGATTTTAAAAAATTATTATTACCACATCGTATATCTTGTTGGCCCTCATCGTTACACGCCATTTTTTTTGGCAAAATATTGTAGTTTTTTTCTTCGTTCATTTTGTTTTTATTTTTGGCTGTTTGTTTTCCGGAAAACGCAAGTCTCTCTCTTTCTCTCTCTCTCTCTCTCCCACCCTCTCCTTTCCTCTCTCCCTTTGCTTAATTAAAATATTATTCGAGATTGGCTACCTACCTCTCGCCAGACTCTTCTGATGATATGAAACCCAAACGTACGAAGGACGATTGCACGAGTATAAGGAAAACACCGAGTGAACAAATTATACGCTCACCTATAATATTTCCTGAAAGTTTTTTCGTCCGGAAAAATGCGAATAAAATAATAATAGAACTTGAAATATGAGAAAATCGTCGTTCTCAATAAGACGTTTTCGTTTTTTTCCTGCCTACTCATAAAGTGAAATTTCATTGAAATACCAAAAATCTCATTTTAGCATATAATATATATGTTTGTCTGTATTTAATTTCAGACTCTACGGTACCGGTGATGCTATGTCTTCTCATCGAAAAAGGCCTGTCAGTGGTGAGTTATAAGAAAAAACAAAACAAATTTTTAATATTTACAAAATTGAATAATCGATTATTATTTCTTTTCTACGATAAACCATAAAAATATCATCCATTATTGCTCTCTTAATTTTTTATACCACGGGTAAATAAAAGTCGGAAAATTGGGTTTGAATTTTCAAAATAAAAATTTCGATAAAAATCAATTTTGTACTAAATAGTCATTCGCAAATTACATTTGTTTCCAATTACTAACGAATGCCGATCACCAATGGAAAAACTCGTAGACGTGACTGTTTTCTTTTTTCTCTTTTTACTCCTGATGTGCACAATCCTAGCCATGTATATTACCGTAACGATTATAGTACCTATTTATTGGTTTTGCAAACGACATAGAATGACTTTTGGCTTACGATTCTCGTATCGCCTTCGAATGTAGCCGATCGTTAAATAGTGCGACGGGAAAGCTTGAATGGCGTTAGGGAACGAGAACGCGCAACGATAATCGAGGTTTGCTGCATTGGAAATCGCTGAGTTCTCTCCTATCACTGGTAACAGTACCGTCGCCTGTCGCTTCTAGCGTCGCGTTCGTGACAAGGATTTTCCCAATGTCGCAAGTCTGAGGAAACATTTCGATCGACCGACCTGGGGTTCGCATCATTTTATGTCCTGTACAATCTCGGCCCTACAGTTTTTTCGTTATATCTCACTGCTTTTTTTATCTCTTTGTCTCTCTCTCTCATTATCTCTTTTTTTTCTCCGCCTTTGTATCGCACAATTTTTTGCACTCTGGTCAATGCGAGCATGGACATGTTATAACAGTCATCAATAAAATTCAAGAAGATCAAAGCATGGAATAGTAATTTTTTCCAAAGGAAATATTGTAAAAAAAACGTTTTTCAAAATGTTCAATTTCAATAAATCAGCCGGTTTGCTTCGTAATGGAGGAAGATCAATTTTCCTGTAAAAAAAATCACGATCTCTGCCGGTGTAGTGTTCCACAGAGGCGAAAAATCATGCATGGTAAAATGTTCGGATAAACGTGATCGTGAGCCTTTGCGTGAGTAAATGTACATACACACACATTTGCTTTGACGACTCTCAAATGCAAATAACTCGAACACCGCTTGAGACATCGAGCTAAAACTTGGTAAATAAACAAGAGTAATTTTTGTTTGACGCGATGTTTTCCCAAAGGAATAAAAAATTACGGATCCGAAGGGAATTGACTGTTTTGTAAAAAACGTCTGTAAACACTCTCACGTCTTCAAATTTGATACCACCGAGTAAAATATTTCTCCAGGAATGAACAAATCGAAAACAATTTTAACCACTGTCTTCCGCCATAATCGATCGAACATTATGGATTTACCAAAATTTCGAATACCTGTTTAAAATATATATTTCCGACCGTTTAAAAATTTTCTCGTTCATTAAATCCTGTGCCTAATTGGTATATGTTAAAAATGTGATATACCGCCAACGTTATCGAAATTCGTCCTAGTATATCTACATTTATCCCACTGTCTCGTACGGAACGATTACCGGACACTTCATATCGACCGCATTGTTTCGCAATCATTCAGCCAAGATAACCCCAATGTTCCACCGTCTGGGAATATCGAAAGTTCGATTCATCTGGTACGATGGTGGATTTCTTGAAAGGAATGAGAAGGTATGAATATAACTCGAGGAATACTTGGAGGTTATACATCTATATCCCTCGCAACTATTCCACGAGTATCATAGGTATAAATATAATAGTCTATATCTATATACGTTTGAAGATCGTCGCGGTTCTCCCGGCTTCAACTTCAGCCGATGGAAACTTTGAAGGGCTTTCCTCTTTCTCTCTCACTACCCTCCTCTTCTCTCTCTCTCTCTCTCTCTAGTTCTCGATTTCTCACCCCCTCTTCACTACTTTGTGCACGGTTTACGTGACCGTATTGCAAGCTTCTCGTCGTCTCTTCGCCATGTCTATATACACATTCGTAACCTTCTCTTTCGTGGATTTCTCTCGCTATAACCCTGCCAGCTTTCTTACCCTCCCAAGGACACTCTGCAGGGCTGGTTCACTCTACTTGCTCACCTCGAGCAGACTCCTCTCGCGCACTCACCGAGTCGAATTTAAGTGAGTACTTCGCTCTCGTTTCGAAAGCGATTGGCTCTTCTCTTCACTTCTCTCTCTCTCTCTCTCTCTCTCTCCCTTGGTCCACTTCTATGACGTTTTCTCTCGTATTCGCGTGAAACTCTCTCTGAAAATCGTCTTTTCATCCTCCCACCATCGACACTCATACTCGACTGTACTATGCGGACCAGTTATTTGGCTAGTTGCGTTCCAATCGGAAATGGATATCGCTCGTAAGGTTTCCCATGCTTGGTCGGTATATAAGGCGAACCAAGCGCATATGTATACACACCCGATGAAATAGCGAGGTCTTGGTATAATTCTATTCATCCAGTTATCTTATATATTTTTTGTAGGGGGTTCGAGACTTTAGTTGCAGCCAGAGAACACCTGAGGCTCAATGAAACTGCGGTCTGGTAGAATGTTTAGCATGAACGATTAATTCACAAGTTTATTTCTATTCACGAAGTATTCTATTTTATTCCGGTATCCCATTTTATGGTCTTCGTGCATACATATGTGCAGATGTGTAAGCAACATTGTATATACATATTTATCCGCCGTTTTTCTTCCATGCTAACGGAGAGAAACTCGACAAACTTCCCGAAACACTCGGCACTCACGGGTACACCCAACGTACATATTTCCTCTGCATTTCTTGTTCCCGACCTCCGTTTGGTTTATTCCAGGATTAACATAATTCCAACGACTATATGTTTCACATAATAAGACATAATAAAAAGTGCACCGGCCATTATGATCCAGTCGGTGAGATATTCGACGAATATTTTAATACGAGTTTGCAAATATAACGCAACTAAGTAGCCGCTGCTTCTCCGTAATCTCCGAACATTGTCGACAAATTCTGTGTTCAACGTTCGAGGAGATTTGCCGGAGGTATAAATGGAAAATACATAAAAAATTAAAAAATTAAAAAAATAAAACATAAGAAGATGGAACGAGAGACAAAGGATTAGTCATTGGTTGCAGTGGTCCAGGATTTTCCGCGCATCGATAAATTTGAGCTCACGTCCGCAACAAAAAAGGACGATGGTTTTTCGTCGCTTTGAGATAAAATTGTTGGAACGAATCTGCCCTGCCAAAGTAGAGGGCTGCTGGGAGCCTTGTTACTCTATGGAGCAGTCGTAAAAAAGGGCTTATTCGTGCTTTGTCCGTACAGCGAAATTTCCTTTGTGCCGGTAGTTGCAGTTATCCATTAGAATACCCGGAAGAAGATATGCAGGATGAATTTTCATCCATGTTACCACGAATTTGCGCTAGAGTCGAGCTGCGATATAGTTTAGGATCCGCGCAGCAATGAACTTCACTGCGTAAAATAACGGCGTGAGGTGGAAGAACGGTACAGGACGACAAAATTAATTTAGGAGTGATTTCTAGCAGTACAACCGCAATAGGCCTGAAAATCTCCAATGCTAGTAGTAATCCAGAGGGTAGTTGAAATTTCAAAGTCACCCCCAACCCGCGGAAGGGGGTGACGGGATGAGGGGTGGTTTAGTGTCTAACCAAAGTCATTCTTAAGACCAAAGAACTTGTATTTCTTGCGATTTGTCCTCAAGGATGTTGTTGAGGAAATAGGAGGAATTGCATGAAATGCAGAACGAGGGTTTTTGTTAAAAGTGGTCGAAGGGTCAGGGTGACACTGGATAAAAAATGTTTCCAACAAAAGTTGCATATTTTTTTTACGTACAATCATAATTCGTGAAACAAGTGGGGTTTGCCATTTGAAATTTCAAAATCACCTCCACCCCCTGTAAGGGGATAAGGGGTGGTTTCAAGTTTAAAAGACGACAGCTTCTAAATCAAGCAACTTTTGTGTGAAACTTTACCAGAAACAAACTGCCCTTTCAGAATTATCGGGCCGTTGCCAGACTTTTGCCTCACCCTTTATATTTACATCCCTTGTTTATAACCGTTACTTAGAACAACTATCACAAAGCTTCGTTAATAAACGCCCTATACGATATAGAAAATTACATAACAATCCACCCAGTAGAAGATGAATTGTAAGTGAACAGAATGACAAATCGACTTTGTGTTTGACAAATTATGGGGAAGAAGATAATAAGAAGAAAAGAAGAAGGAGAACATGATCATCATCATCATCTTGCTTAAAAAATCAAAAAATCTTCGCAAGATTTCAAACGGGAGTCTTTACCCCCATTTCCGTATGGTTGAAGGTCACTCTGTAAAATCAAGTAACCAAAAAACTGTCACACAATCGATTATTAAGTCTGACAACTTTAAACCATTTTATATCGATACGCACGTTACCAGAGGTCGTTCGAGAGCATGGCAGTCGTGTCTCTCCGTTTTACCACCGACAGAGTCCATGACGAGTACACGGACGGAGCATGTTTCGTGGCTCTAGTTCGAACAGCCAGTAAATATTCCAAGCCCCACAATTTGTTCATGACAAAACGTCGACAGGTACCCGAACTGGTTTAACCCCCCTCTCACACACTCCCTCCCTGTCTCTCATAGGCGAATCGCGGTATCATTTCGTGTCATCCTTCTCCACCGACACCGCGACGTAATTGGGTCAAGCGTTGCGTAAATATTTGATCTGCACGTCGAATGTTATGTATGTATAACACAGGTACGTGCGTAGATGACTGTGTGGGGCATGGCCTGCTAGACGATTGAATACGAGATATATAGGTGCATTTCCACTCCGGTACGAAAAATGTACCCAGCATCGCATACCCCTCAGGGCCTTGTTGATCGTACGTTTGTTTCGCTTCGAACGAGCGTCAAGTTTCGTTGAATTGGTCTCTGCTCTGTCACATCAACTCTCTCTTCTTCTCGTCTATGTACCAACGCTTCGAGAGCTCTTTTGGCCGTTCTGAAGAATCGAACAAAAAAGAGGAAACGAGAGCGGGAGATAAAGAGAGGGAGAGAGAATGGTCAACGAAGGAACAACACAATAGTTTTTTGTTGCAATTTAACAACTACACGTACTGTGCACTCCAACACGTAACGAGCCTCGAGGACGGTTGCTAGGCCGGTGACAAATATATCTCATGGGATGATTTCCCAGGGCAATTTTTCTCTCAAAGAAAAAATTTAACGTTTTGTTTTTTGAAGACGATTAGTCTTTAACAGGGATGAAACGATTCAACAAATCAAACTACAGATTTCGTATTATTCCAATGAAACATAAATAAAAAATGGAACAGAAATCGTAACGTCGAGAAGTTTCAAGTTTTCGGAAGGTTAAAGTGAGAAGTTGAAGTAGTCAATGCAGGGCCAATTCCAGTGGTAAACATAGCCGAGAAGAATATCTTGGCAGCGTTCCTTCGATGCATTTTATCATTTTTATCGTGACTGGAAGTCGCGTATGCGAATTGTCTAGAAGTTTCGTACGAAATGCAGAGACGGTAGTCCGAGGAAAGTTTCGCTCGATATCACACCCTCCACGATACATCGTGGAGTTATGCAAATATTGTGTACATTGCTATATATTACATGTTCGTGCTCGTGTGTTTATGTTCGCAGAATATCATAGCTCATGGACCGGGAATGGTGTTTCACGTCGTAAACCTTATCGTGATGGTGCTGATGCCGATGGTGGTCATACACGTCAAGGATTCGGGATTCAGTCTGAGTAAGCATATCGTATAGTCTCGTTTTACGCGTCCTTTCTTCTTACTCTTGAGAAGATTCCCGCGGTTTTAGCAGAAATTGGTGACTGCGCTCACTGATGATTTTTATCGTCGTGTTTGTTTCGTCATTGTCACTGCCGTTAGTAGACAGTTACGTAATTTATTAGCCATTTTTTCGGGAGTAGGGTGCGCATTCCCTATATGCATGTCATTATCACTATTTTAAGAAATGTAAACCCTTTTTGAATTTCGCTTAATTTAGTTCGTGTCATCGAATCTCGAGCTATACATATAACTCTCTTCATTATGCAATTCATGCGAGTTTAAATCACGATATTTTGTCAACTGTTCGAGAAATTTAAGGGTAGTTACGTATAAAAATTCTTATTTTCAAATGGAGCAGAGAGAATTTTCTTAGTAGGAATGCGGAACGGCAATTTCAACAAATACGCGTACAGCGCAATGCTGTACGATCCAATATCCTTGGGCGACATGAACAGAAATGGTCTTACAGGGGGATAATGAAAAAAATTAGATTAAAATCCCAATTGGTACTTTTTCTTCCTTTCCCAAAAATATCCAGGCCGGACTCTCATTGCTTTTCCTCCTTTTCTCTACGTCTCGCATGGTCTTCTGTGATATTGCCTCACAAGAGAATTTCTAATAAAATTCGTACATATTGTTGTAGCCTGTGGCACGGTATACAATAGAATTTCCGAGGTATTCTAATATTCTTATAGTGAGACGCCAAAAGAGAGCATTCATGCGATGGTATTGCAAAGTGGAAAAAGAGCGAGAAACAGAAGTGGATAGTATCGACAACGTTGACAATGAAAAGGAAGGAGAGCGAGAGAGACAGACTGAGGGGGCTGGGGCGAAAAGAGAAAGAGCGAGAGAGAGGGTGTGAGAGAGAAAGAGGGTGGGAAGGAGGGAGAAAGAGCAATAGACAACAAGAGCGCGAGCGTGAAGGGGGGTGAGGGAGAGTGGGGACGGTAATCTAGGCAAACGTGACGACGATACAGTCGTTGACTGGTCTCCTCTTGCTTCCGGCCCCTATCCGACTCTTACATTATTATCCCTCAATCTTTCACGAATTTCGCTTCGTCTGTCATATGAAATATATATACGTTTTAAAAACGTATACAAAATAATCAAACAAAATTGAAAGTAAATTTAAGGGGGTTCGGAATTGACAAAAGTGCTCTAAATTATGGAGCACTAAGGACCATTGCTCGGCTGCAACGTGCACTGTTCAATATATATCTGTATGAAACAAGTGATTGTAAAGTCGAGGCTTTCTCGTATTCGAGGGTGCGAAACGTGTGAAGAGTAATAATCACCTGGCAATATAATATGCATATACGTATATCCATGTATGCGTAATCGCAATAGTTTCGTTGGTGGAGACTCGATGTGTTTCGCTCCGCTGCTTTCTGGTCGGTGTCCACAGGACGAAGCGAGAGCTCCCCCGTCCGGCACGTTTACGCGTCCGCGACGCGCGATATCTCGCCTATATATGGCCTCGACATTTTCCCACCCTCAAGCATTTGCAGAAACGCATCCAGAGAGGAGGAACGGTCCACGACGGCCGAACTCATACTTTCTCTCTCCCTCTCTCACTATCTGTACATATATGTATATATATATATATATATATTCGCGTATAGTACTCGCAGAATGTGTCACTCGCGTTTACATGCAAATGCAATTACTTCGGTGTGCCTGGGTTGCCCAGTTCTATACTCTGCCGCGTCCGTCCACGAGTCTCGGTCATTCTGTCTCTCCTCTCTCTCTCTCTCTCTACCTCCCTCCCTCGCTAGATATAAATACATGTATGCACTCGTGAGAGTGTGCGTCAGGACGCGAGAAGCGAGAGATAGCGGGCAAATGGATGCAACTAGGAGTAGTAGTCAGAGAGGGAGAGAGAGAGAGAGAGAGAAAACGTTTCGTCAACGACGCGAGCTCTCTGATCCTCTGCACCGTTCATGGGAGAGAACGAGCTGGCGCATTCTCGGTGGCGAATGATCGAGCGACGCATGCACGTCGCTACGAATTTCGTCGCGCAAGAAATGAAATGTGGACTCCCCCCTCCCCCGCCCCTCTCCACCCTCTAGCCTTTACCACCGTCGCCACTGCTGTCACCGCCGCTACCACCATCACCACCGTCTTTATATATGCGGGGACCACTCGCGAACACGATTTTCATTTTCAGGTTTTGGGTTATATCTCTGTGAATCCGGAAGGTATGTATATGTATGCAGTAAAGAGAGAGTGTCAGTGACGAGAGGGGTTTTCAGAGTGAATTTAGTATGAAGGTCGTGTAGACGCGTAATCGCTTATTTTATAACAGTTTACGAGCTTTCGGGATGTACAGAACTCGTCGTTCGTCATTCCGGGCACGTGGTAGGTCTTTCGAATCGATGGACAAGTCCATTAACTATGATTTTGTGACAATTTAATGAGAAATCATTGTGATAATTTTGCCTCGTATATTTTTCATAATTATTTGTTTTTTTTGATAAATGTTAAAATGAATTATTTTAATAATTAATTCGCATAATAGTCTCGTTACGTTGATATGGAACTCTGGAAACATCAAAAATTAAATTTATTCTTGTTTTATTCTCTCAATGTATTTTTTTAAATGTGTTTTTAAAAGAAAATTTTAATTGGTCAATTATAATAGCCATTTAAAGGCAGCAAGGTCCAATTCGACTGTATTTTTAATGAAGATCAATTTTCTTGTATATAAAATCTTGATTTCTTGTATATAAGAAAATCAAAACTTAAGACATGCCGCTATTTGGCGCATTTTTTATTTAATTTTTTAATTTTCTATATTCCTCACGGTGAATATACTCGTTATGATTAGAAAAATCTTTTTTCTTTCTGAAACCAGCAGTAGCTTCTCAATTTTTTACCTTATTTTTTATTTTCCCATCGACTTTCTTTTTCATTACCAGATATTTTGACTTATTAATCCACGAATATCCTTCTTTTTATAAATTTTATTTAACTGCTTGATATAATAACAGAAACGCGACAATAAATAGATGTTAAATTGTTAATATTTTTGTTTCATTTTACCGTGAAATATGTCTTGAATTTCGTTACCTAGACTGGAATACCGCCTTAAATTAACATAAACTTTCTGTTAAACATGATAAGGGTTAAATTAAAAATAAACTATTTTATTATTTTTTCGTACCTTTCTTCGGATAGCCGGTCATATATTATATAATGCAACTGACAAGACTCCAATTAAAAATCTTAAGAATTATAATGACGTGAAAATTGATGGTCAGGCTGCAGATCGATGAACCAAAGTTAACTTCCTGATACGTGAAAATATTATAGTTTTATCTTCTTTAAGCTCAAAAGGCTTAAACTCTTAGAGTAATTCGTTTCTTCGACGTGAAATAAAGTGAGAAAATGGTAACCGAATATATAAATCTGGTGCTGGATCGAGCTCGGCGGTTAGGTTTAACGATCTCTCCCTCTCTCTCTCTCTCCCTCTCCGTCCCTCTCCAACCCTCTGGCTCGCCCCCTCTCTCTTTCTTTCAATGTTTATGTGCATGAAAATGTATGTAACAATAAACGTCTAACGTACTTACTTTCCCGAGACTTTTACAACTGACACTGACGTGCGCGTAAGTAAATGCTTCCATTTTCTTTCTCACTTTTAAAATGTTCGTCCCTACTTTAGAAGACACTTCAGCGAAACACGTGCATAGGTTCGAACTCATATACATGCACTCACTCAACTATACACATGCACACATACACATAGTTATATAAAGTGTATCTAAAAGTTTCGTAACTCCGAGAGGAAAACTAGAACACACGGAGTAGCCGTGAGAGATCAGCAAGGCACAGAGCGAAAGAGTTTACATCTACTTCGGAGATAGATAATGTACGATCTGGATGGAAAATAAAAGCGGAAGAGAGGAGGTAAAATAAGGGTGAAAAAGTTGAGGATGCTTCTGGCAGGATACTCGAGTACATTACGACTCCATTCGTTCCACGTGCCTTCAGCCAACGTATTTAAGTGTCCATGTACGTACATTGCAACATTCTCGTTTGAGCGAGACGAATTCAGTGATTTTAGCCTACGAAAGATGAAAGTGGGAATGTCCAGTGACTGGAAAAATAAAACGGTTCATTAATTAAAATAGCGGCTTATCCTCGAACACTGAGAGAGATAGGTGTCGTAGTATTTAATCGCTTTTCAAACTTTGACCGGAACAGCGTGAGGTCAACGACGGTATCTTAGTACAATCGTGTGACACCTCGTCAACGATGTACACGTCTCCTCCCTGAAATTCAGCGATTCGCGAATTCAACTTAAAAGAGAGCAATATCGGTTTATCAAGCTCGATACGTCCGTGAAGGTGATCTTACGGTGGCTACGCCGTAAATAAATAGCGGAGAATTAACGTTCGTCACATTTAGAATCGACATCAACGAGGCCAAATCGATCAACCCTTAAATGTCATCTTTCGACGTCAAGGCTCTGAAACCCGCAGTGGCTATCGAGGATCCCCTCTCTCAGCTTCCATTCCCTGCACGGACTATAATGACCGAGATGAAAAAATCCGGACACTTACAAATATTCCGTTATAACATTTTATTCATTTTCTTATCAATACGCACATTAATTGTGTCATCGTGTTTGACCCGAGATAAAATCATTACAGAAAGTAACCAAAGTTGGGAACAATTATACAATTAATAAATCCTTTAAAGTAATTAAAACAAAAGGTTATGACAATATATATATAATCTTATGTTATACACTGGTTGGTTCGTTCTTCCGCCCTAGTGCACCGAGTCAGAGAACCCACCCTTCGACATGCGAAACGACTTACGAACCTCTCTCTCTCTCTCTCTCTCTATATATATATATATATATATATATATAGTACATAGCCACTTTTCCTTCCAAAATGCATGCAATGAAGAAGAGACCGGCGTTTTCGTCATCGCGCATACACGTTTTACGCATTATCCACCTTACCTTCGAAATTGCCTCGCAGTGATGACTTCTCTATATAAAACGGTTTTGGCATGTTACGTACACTTTCGTGTGAGGTATGTGACATCCGTATGAGCGAACAAATGGCTAAATTGTATGTTAGATGGTGAAATTATTGAGAGATTGCGAAATACGAAATTACACGTAAAATTTAGCATTGATATTTATTATTATTTATATATCGGAAAGTGTATGTGCATATATTTAAGAAAACCGAGCTGTTTATCATTTTAGGATTAACTAGGTTTAAAAAAAGTCTGAAAATACAAGGCCGTTTTAATTTAACCCTTAGTTTCTCAAATGTGGGAGTGGTTTATTGAATTTAATCGAAAAACGGGATTTTCGACGAAAAATATTTAGGAACTATTCTTATCTTCGAGCAGAAAGCTAAATGTGACGTATTTAGGTTTTAATTGACATTCCAGTAATTCTTTGCAATTAAGAACAAACATGACATTTCATAAAATATGTGTGTTAAGATGTCTTGCTTGATTTATCTATCTATGGCTCCATTTTAATGGCCTTATCTATTTTTTTTAATCTTCGTTCGGTTTTTGCCAATTTAATATCAAACAACTCACGTACCGTAGCGCCGAAAATTGGACGAGAAAAAAAATGCCGCGAATTCTGGCACGCATGCCGGTGAAATTTTATTCTCCTCCGCACGTTCAAACTCGCCTGGAATGAAGAATGCACATAATGCGGTAATGCTTTGCGCATAATTCCAACAGTTCTCTCTGCCTCGTACCAGCATACCGAGTATCCTATGGTATTAGGGAATGCGTGTGGACTTGCGTGCGTAAAGCTTAGGTAGCTTAGATCAAAACTGAGGAGAGAGACATGGGCAATGATTAATTTTACCGGTTAGATTTTTTTCAACATTATTTTCGGTAAAACTATAACAAGTAATCACCCTAGTTGCAGAATAAAAAATCTTTAAACGGTAGGAAAAAATGATTAAATTTTTATCGATGTTGTACTCGAGCCACTTAAAAATAACAAGTTCACTGTTTCGCTCCCAAGCCAGTATTTCCAGTATTTCGCGCCAACCCTAATAAGATTTACTCTCGGCTTTATTGCATTAAAAAATTATTTATGAAAGAAATATGCAAGCTCCCGTTAGACAAACTCCATTCACCCCATTTTCCCCACAGCACGATCCCCTTTTTATTGCCGATGGACGAAATCGTTTCACACTTTAGTGTCCCTCGTGTCATCTTCGTATACAAATCTCACCATACGCACATGTACGTAGTGCCGAAACAGTTCGGAGCAAACCTTATAGTTTTTCATCCCCCGCTGGTCCTTCAATTTTAAAACGTCTTTTTCTTTCTTTTTACGCAACTCCCGAGCTATGGATTTATTGTTGTCCACTTACTCGGGGTTTCACAGGCAATGAACATGGGGCTTAAAGTCAGTGTCGGCGGTCCGTGGTAGCATCGTCACCATGATTCGACCCACCCATATTTCTCGATTTCTATATTCTTACATGAGATAGCTGGAACGTGGCAAAACGAACGGGCAATGAACATGTTATTATTGTAACGATAGGAAATGGTGATAGAAGGCCTTGAGTGTGTTTATTCTTGTACACCACGAAGACACGAGTGGCCACTCGTCGCATCCCTCACATACGTCATTTTCCTCCATTTGTCGAACCTCGTTACGACCGTCTGTAGGACGTCAATTTTTTCGCTTCTCCAGTTCGTGACGATACGATTCACCAATGGAATCTACGCTTCATGCCCGGAGGACACTCCAAATCTCTCTGTTGCTCTTCTCATTCTTTGCTCCTTTTATATTCGCGCCATGTGGACGGGGGAGGATGCACATTTGTCATCAGCCAAGAGTTTCACCATTTTCCTAATTGGCCGAGTTTTTATTTCCCCCGTCCCTACGTGGGGCAAACACGCGCGATACGCAACACATAATACCGAACGTCACTCGAAAGTCCAATTAAAAGTTTTCAAGAGACTCGTTTGTATATGAAACGTCACTGAGGGATTATAATATACGGAAAGTTCTCTAGTAGGGACAAAGGAAGCAATTTGTTAAGTTTGCTTCTCATTTCGTCACCGAATAAATATAGGTGTGTACATAGTTATCAGGATAAACAAGTTTTGATCGAGCGTCGATCATATTTGATAATTTATACGAGGGTCATTTGCAAAAATGCTTTCACTATTGAATTTATTTATGAAGTTAACATTTTTTATTATTTTTATTATACTAGCTCAGTGTTGAAAGCATTTAGTTTCTCTAAAATTAAATAAATATTATAGAAGTAAATTCGTACGATTTTTAAAAAATCACGTATTATTTAGTATTAAACGTGGATTTTTTATAGTTGAAAATTGTCTGGATATTTAGGGGTTGAAAATATTCCGGATTTCCATTGCGGCAGGATGAGGGAAAGTACGAAAAGTAGAAGAGGGAGAAGGCTGAGAGTGTGGATGTAGCAACCACTATAGGGGGAGAGATATTGTTGTGTTCTGCGTGCACAGAGGGATGAATATACGAGGGGCAATATTACGTAAAGCCCATTCTGACCCTGTGGCTTTCGAAAATTGAATATACCACCGACCAGCGAACCAGAAACAGGCAGAGAACGAGAGAGGAAAGAGAAGCTTTCTAGCAGCACTGCGAAGGAGTATTCTGTATTCCGTACTGTAATGACCGTGTACGGGAAATATATGAGGCATTCGGTGTGAAGCGAGGCGGCTTTTTGCAAGAAGTCAACAACTTTGACGTCAGTCTTAAACATTTCTTTTTATGGTGTGAATATCCTCTGATAATTCAAGTCCTCGAATATAATTAGAATTGCAAGTACCGAAGGTAGTAATTTTTTTTAAATACTATTTTCCGTATATTTTACCCCATAAACAAGGGAAACAAGGGATTTATACAAATATACCCCGAATGAATTTTTATCAGAAAATTATGATTCTTTCAATAAATTGATAGTTAAGGATTTTGTTTTATTACTGCAACCTATTATCTTGCAAAATAAAATATGAGAAATATAGCGTAAATAATAAGTACGTGTAAATAAAATGTTTGCATTTTCTGTGCTACGTGTATTTATATGTAAAAGAGCTAAATAAAGTTTTTCGTGCCCATTTCTGACTGATCGTCTGATGATCAATTTAGGGATAAATTTTAATGTAAATTATAGGACACTGTAATGAATGAATAAATATTGTATCCTCTATTCTAATAGAGTCATTTAAACTCTTAGAGTCTTGGCTTCATTTGTGGGTTCGTTAAATTTCTATAAGCTTATCTCTTCAGGAGATATTGAACTTTGAACCAAAAATACGACTTTTGATTCAAGTAGCCATAACTCACAATCAGTTGAGCAACTCTAAACCTTTCAAGTAAATTAAAAAATTTGACCTAAATTTTTTCTTAAAAAGTGTCAATCTAACGCAAGCTAGATGAAGAAATTTTGAAGAACTTGATTATCATTACTTTTTCACTTATAGCTTTGTAGGATAAATCTCTCGAGTAATGTTAAAGAGGACACTTCAGATTTCAAATTGTTATTATAATCCCTGTACGATGAATAGAACTAAAGTTACGAGCCGTTAGAAATTGAGAATTTTATAAGGGGTATAAAAGATTCCTTGCATTTCTTGGAGCGTGTAAAAGAGGGCGTTACAACTATATATGTATATATCACAAAAAGGAATAAAATTACAGAGCGGTGTCACAATCACTAGCCACTGATCAAATTCCATCTTACTTCACGTGGAATGCCCTATGTGTATACATACACGTGGTGAATGAGCATAAGGTGAGGACGTTCAACTGCAAAAACAGAAGGATCTAGAGCGAGGGGTCTTTTTGGAGGAGGAGGAGGGGCCCGGTTTCCGCCGGATAGAGACAGAGAGATAGCGAGAAGTTATGCGAAAGTGCTATATATATAGATATACGCTATTAACAGAAAGGGCAAGGGAGAAAGAAGACATTTCGCTAAGCACGGCCTGAAGATATATATGTATATATACGCATGTATATACGTATGTATTCACCCTCGGCCAACTCTGATATCGTACGTTCCTTAGCCTCGCTCAACTGAGCCGAGAATTTAATCACAATTCGGATAGACCGAGCAGCGCTTTTCCCCTATTCCATCCACGGCCCATATCCTTTCCACCGTGGTCGAGCTCTCATGATATTCCTATTAGCAGATCCCGACTCGTGAACGAGCTTTCGTGAGTGTGTATCTAGCGTAGGGTGAGCTTGAGAACTATCTTGAAGTACATTCTCTTCTCACAATATCTCATCCCTTTAACGTATATTTATTATATACTCTAAGAATTGTTATCAATTATAAACATTTCATCGCATTTGTCAGAAATCATTATCGTTTATAGAGGCTCGAAAAGTTCCGCAACCATTCTTAAGTAGCTCGCTTAAAGTCGTTATCAATATGGTTAGTTAGAAAAGTTAAATTTTACGAGTAACCATTATTCGCCTAGGAAATTGTCTTTTTGGCCGATCGATTATTCCCCAGCACAGTTTCCAAGAGTTTTCCGTGTGATATGCCAAGAGTACCTAAAAGACAATGACGTTAGGTAACGTTAACGTTTCTCGCTGATCCCTGTTCCTTCAAGTTCGGTCACTATAAACGAGGGCAAACGTGAGCGAGACCGTAAAATAAGGTGAAAGAGGTTGGTCGAAGGAGAATGGTTTCTCACGCTTGCTACGTCGGATAGTCAGCTTCAGTAATGACACTGTATTCTCAAGTTTCCATCGAAGTCTTGGAGAAATTCTGGACGACATGAGCTCAACTGGCCGCAAGAAGGAGCTAGGATCATGGAAAGGGTCGAATCACTTCTTCTACATGCCATATATACATATACAATATATCCATATGGGAATATATATGCCTGTGCATATATCTGCATGCATACATGGAAGTATCCTCTTCACCTGCACCCGTTTTGCGGCTAGAGCATCAAACCTTCCGCGTCCTCATTTTCCTTCGTGTTCCTCTCTTTACAATATCATCGCAAATCTCTCGACGTCGGACCCTCAGCAAAGTCCTCTTTGAATAATGTCCGCACATTCTCCGAACGGCTCTTTTCCAACCCCCGTAGCCTCTCTCGCCGTAGGTATTCCATGGCAGGTGGCAGGCCCTCGCGGCTCTTCGGTGTGCAATGTTAACGAGCCCGAGAGGGCCCGAGTTATTCGATCTTTAACAAGGATATTAATCCACGACCGGAGATACGAAGGCTCTCGCTTCTTTCAACTCCCTTCCCCTCTAAACCTCGCATTGCCATTCTCCATGCAAGCACCAACTCTCTTCCTGGCGTTTATTCATCAGCGTAATATCCCGTTTCGTGGCGAACTTTTCCACCGCATCGTTTCCAAACCTGGCTGAACCGAGAGAGACAGAACGAATGAAAAAATCCCTTTTTCAACGATCTCCCTTTCCCCCTGTATCACGAGTATAATTTCTTTGAAGGATACATCCCCTTCCCCCGATGATTTATGGGCTTAGGTGTTGGGTGTCGCTTTTATGCCGGGGCTTCGTGCGAAGGTACGATAAAAAAAAACCTAAATATGAGGCCGGCGGGAGTCGATGGCAAAAAGAGACGCTATGAGTAGCGGCGGGAGCGGGAGGAAGGGGGGGGGGAGTAACAGAAAAAAATAAAATAACCAGAAGAGCCTCCAAGTGGGAGCCAATTCCGCGACTTCAAACGAGAACGGGCTCAGCGTAGCGTGAAATGTCGCGCGTGTATGGATGTTGAAGGCACAGTGTGAGAACGGGAGCGTCGGTGGAAATACACGCTTATAGCTTTCCCACCCGTAATGTGCAAGCTGGGCCACGTGTGTATACATACATACATATATATGTTAGTAAGCCCTGCTAGGGAAACGCCTACCCACTTCAACGTCCTTCTTGAACGCTATTTGCGTTGTAGGCAAGCTCGCGAGGGCGCTGTAGAACTGCTTCCTGAAAGTCTCGCGTGCACCTGAACCCTCATATCCGTACACCCTCGACGGCTGCGAGTGTGTGCGAGATTTCATACCGTGAAAGGCTTTCTACGTACACTGATGCAGCGATTGGATAAGCCAGAATAGCGGGTGAGCAAGCGAGAAAGACGCGATAAGAATGTATTTACATATGCAACGACTACGACCGGGAAAATGTCAGGAGGGATCGGGGGGTGAGTGGAAGGTGGAGGGGGTTGGAAAACGCGCGAAAGCTCGACGAGTCTGGATCCCAGCCAGGCCCCGTTAGGCTAACTAGCTCGTTGCAGGAAGCACCTCTGCGCTACCTTCCTTTAAGGATCGCCGCGGTGGAACGAGGACGCGCAAGCTCTGACAGAGGAAGACCTTGGCCAGGGAATGCATGCCCAGCGTGGCATATCTCCCCAGTGCCCGTTTACACCGGATAATCCGTCCGAAATTAGGATGAGGAGATTGGTTCTAGACGTAGGAGTAACGGGTGTAGCGGAAGGGCACGTTCCTACGAGTTTCGCACCGGAAGGATCCGCAAAGGATGATGCGAAGAAAAGCAAAAGGCGACTAGGGGGTAGAAAGCTGATGCCAGAGAAGAGCGCGTACTCTCCGTGTCGCATCTCGTTGGAATACAGTTAGGAAATGAGCTCAGCGAGAATGAAAAGAAAACGAAAACATTCGTGGACCTAGAAAGCCTTTCATGACTTGTACGGGACAACGAGATGCGTGCGTCTGTTAACATTTTCATCCCTCCGGCTTTTGGCCGGGTTCTAACGGGGTTTTAGTTCACGCCAGATCCTCGTTTTCTGCGTTTCTGGGATGCTGCGAGTTCCCTTGATTCTACTACCCACCTCTCTTGTTCCATGGAAAGTACGAAAGTTCCTGCTGCGGATATGTATATGTAAATGCAACTTATTGCTATATGCGCTATTTACATAGAGATTATATGTCTGGCAACGCGCAGATGAGTCCGTGCTTGAGTCAGACGTACGTATACCACGAGGGTGGAATTTCGAAGTACAATTTGTCGGCAGTCGTCGTCATCGTGATGACGGCGAACGGATATAAACAAGGCGGTCGCGTCATCAGCAATGTCGTACTCATTTTTAGCAACTTCAGAATTATAATTATAATAAAAATATTCCGTAATGCCCTAAAACCATATGTTAAAGAGATTAATTTATATTTTTATACTTTAGTTGTGCTCAACGATCCATCTGACAGAAACATTGATCTCTCCGTAAAAAAATTGTGTTACATGACACCAGAAAATTTTAATCTCTGCGAAAAATTACACGTTCTTAGAGCTTTCATACCCGGCGCGGTTCTCAAAATTCTTAGCCATTATCGACGCTTCTCATTGACGAAAAAGTCTAAAAATGAGTCATCAACAAGTTTTTACAATCTTAGCATCGTTACTATAATGATGTAGGGGAGAATGGGGGAATTGGAGCCATGTAAGGAAAAGTTTAAAAAAAAGTAATTTATTGCAGTAATTATTTATGGTTTTCTCTATTAATCAGTCTTTTGGTAAATAAACGTTCATTTTTATGAAATAGAAACTTTCTCGTAATTGTTTAAGGTAGTGAAAAATTAAATTTAAAAAAATGTGTCTGTGGCTTTCATTACCCGACATAGGGGGTAATGGGAGCTAGAAACTAACTAAATTTAATAACTTTTTAAGTAAATTTTATTAATAGTAAATATGAATATTTAACATATGATAAACTAAGGAATATATAGTTAACCCAAATATAGCCTTTTTAACGCGTAGGAATTAAATGTAGGAAAAATAATATGTTCTTTGCTTTGATCTAGACGAAGCAAAGATCACAAATATAATCTTTGGGATCGTCACAATTCGAACACTCCGCATGAGCCCATTTTCCACGGGTTCTACAGCGTTACCATAGCTCGTTATGTTTTCCAACGTCAAAACATATCACACACTCATTTTCTTCATCTGAGTATTCAGGTAATGGCAGCCTCTAGCTCCCATTACCCCATAGGGAAGCATTTCGAATTAAATATAATAATATAAACAAATTATGTCGTAACTTATTTTTTATACTTCCAAATCAAAGTACATGAACTAAGCTACCGAATGAACTCGAAAAACAATTAAATAAGAAAACTTTAGATATTTACTTTGATTGTGAGAAAAATCTTTTTCTTATAACGGGAGGACGCAAAATACGTTTGTGGTCGTTGCCGTTATACTTGTGGCACCGAAGCAGCCATCGGCAGTCGCATGACATGAACGAAGTTTAAGGAAGGCATTTTGGTTGTTTCGAAACATGTCGAGCGTTTCTAAGTACGTTTTTGGCGCTAGCTCCCATTACCCGCTAGCTCCCACTGCCCCGTTCTCCCCTATCTACTGAAGTTCTATATCAAGAGACTACCTAGTTCTTTCCATAAAGATATTATGTATATTGAGAAAGGTTCAAAGGTATCCACATGCCCAGGCTGGACCATTTGACTACGCTCAGCGATTCATCTGACGGAAACTTATGTCTTCACAATTAAATAATTTACAGTTCGTAAGCCCTTGAATATCACATCCCTATGAATGATTACACGTGCCCGAAGCTTTCACGCCCTACGCGTTTCTCTAGTTTCCTTCCCGGACCTCTATCCCACAAACGAAAGATTAGGAACAGCAGGAGAGTTTCTCGGCTGAATCATTCGTACGAATTATACCGTCGACGTCTTCTGCCAAAAAACGGGAATAGAAGTCAGGAAGATCCTAGGAGTGAAATCCGGGTTTCTATGTGTACATATATACCGACCAATATATGTACGGCAGACGAGAAACTCGCTTGG
The DNA here is from genome assembly GCA_964017225.1 of Netelia inedita. Classification (NCBI taxonomy): domain Eukaryota; kingdom Metazoa; phylum Arthropoda; class Insecta; order Hymenoptera; family Ichneumonidae; genus Netelia; species Netelia inedita. The sequence goes on from OZ024920.1 coordinate 27,822,840, forward strand.
TACAGTTTCGGGATCGTGGTGATTACACTGCAGTGCCAGCTGGATTCGGTGCCAGGATTCGTACCAAAACTCTCGTGGTGAAAAATGTTCGCTATATGATTGTCGCTCGGAAGTGAAGACCCGAGTTGCTCGACGAAAGAATGATGTACAAATGTTGTTGAAATGTTCTTTGCTATTCTTCGTTCCTACGTATAGCAACATATCACACGGACACAAGTACATATTATTTCTGTGCCAAAGGCATCGACATCTTTCTTTCGGGTAGCTTCTGACTTTCTCATTTTTTTCCACTTCACCAAACACGTGACGGCATTATTACGTATCCTGGAAATTATGCGTGTTCAACATAAACCACGTAGCGAGATATATCTTTCGAAATTACAGTTATCAAGTACCTCGTAATAGCGTCGAACCGTTTGAGAAAGTGTCGTACTTATGCTCTGTCCTTTTAGTTTTACTTTATAGGTACAGTCGTCCATTTACAGCTAATGCTGCACATACGGAGTTATTTCTTTGCTAAATGGGCAATATATTTTTATAGTTTTTTTCTTTATGCGCCTCGATGTCTAGAATAAAGCGCTATAAAAGCATCAGTGGCGCCACCATCTATCGCTTGAGGAGGGAAATGAAATAAATATCAGAAAGAAGGAGTACGATACGATCGTCCTTTTGAGTTTTACAGGGCGGGGCGGGGAAGAGGGAGGCACTTACAGATAACAGGGTGCTAAGCGCGTCACCTTCGAAAATTTAATTTAGACGTTTGAAGGCTTGCCTCAAACATTAATATATGCGTAATCGTCTGTATGCGAAGGGTCTACCTAATTGCTGTGGTTCCACCATATCTAGGGGCCAAATTATTGAAGAATGACGAAGCTGTCCGTTTCCAAAGTGAAGAGTACGGAAAGTTCTTTAAAAAAAGAAGTCGCCATTGCTAATTTTTTATTCGAAAGTTAAACAAATTACGACGGCAATCAATAAATGACGAGGAAATAAATAAAGAACACCAGAATAGAATTTATTTCATTGTCGGATAAAATAAATTATGATTTGTCGCGTATGAGAGTAATAACTATTTGGTAATAACATATTGTTCGAAAACAAAGTTGTTTTGTTGTATTTTCTCGGTCAGATTAAAAAAATAAGCATTTTGATTACCATTAGTCTCTAACATAGAAGAATCGACATCCGCGACAGATTAAACGATTAATTATGTCGTTTCTCGGTTGGTCTCTGTCCGTTGGTCCTTCTCCCCTATTTACTCAACCCTACCAGACTACGGAACTATATCGCCACTTTGCGCCAGTGCTAGCCAGCTAACTGTCACATGACAAGAGTTAAGCACGCGATCGAATCAAGATTTTTATCTCAAAAAGCCACCCTCGGAGTGTACACCATCTTCTATCCAGCGACGTTTTGTCGCTGCGACGTCCGCACGCTCTCCCCTTTATGCACTCGAATTAGCATCGTTTGTTTACGAAATACTCTTATTTCTTGGTAAATAATAAAATTTATACGGCTTCTCGGTATGATATTTTTTTACGCTTTATAAAAAAATGTTTATAAAAAAATTTAATCCATTCGAGATTTCAATCATTCTGAGGACATAAAATGCCAAACATTGGTTTCATCGAAAATATTGAGTCGCGATTGTGAATCTCTAATTTATAGGCATGCCTGAGGGAAATGATGCAAGTCTTCTTTTCTCCATTTATCACATTTTTACGAACAATTATTCAACTATATGAAAGTACGGGCAAAAACAGAATTTAAAAAAAGAGAGAAATTACAAAATTTTAAAAGTTTTGTAAAATCTGAATCCGTTAATCAATTCTCACGAAACTCGATGTCGAACATGGATGTCCCTTAGTTTACGAGTATAAAAGCTTTTTTGGCCATATAGTCATCAATTTACGAAAGTTAAAGTGATAAAGTCAATTTTCCGATAAATAGAGAACTTCGAAAAATTTCAGCTTTATTCAATTTAAACCGTTTGATCAATTTTCGCTAAACTTGGCACCAATCGTGCTTGTCCCTTAGCTACCTTCGCCATCGACACGCTTTTATTGATAGCACGAAATTACAAAAGTTACAGTCACCAAAAACAGTTTTTGAAAAACTTAATCTCTACCATATATATAAAAATGAAAGAATGTTTGTTTGTTTATCCCGTATGCGTTTCTACACCATTCATCCGATTGCTATGCAAATTTGGTGAGTTGTAGTCCGCACGCTCGCGAAGAGTACTGAATTACTAAATAATTTTATATAAAAAATTAACGCACCCGGGGCGAAACAGCAAGACTGGAACTGGCAAGACTGGCCATTCGAATTCAAACGTTTCAAAGCACAGCGGCATTCGCTACAAATGTGTGGATTTAATTTGGGAAATGCATGCTTTACACCTGGACAATTGCATTCGGCCTGCTAACGAGTAGGAAAATCTTCCAATTTATTTGTATACGCACAATATGGTAAAACAAAAAATATTGTTTAACCAAAAGCATTTGAATAATCATAATTAAAAAAAATTCTTTCATTGACATTCGCTGTAAAATAAATTACAATACAAAAACGACAATGCAACGCATGCCGGGTACCGATGCTAGTATTATATAGAACTTATCATCCTTAAGCCGTTTTCACGAAAATTACCCACACGTTGAAATTTTCGAAATATTTATAGAATTTTCTAAAAAATACTAAAAAATTATAGTCAAGTGCTCTCTTTTGTCTTCTAGTCTCGCTGATTTTTGATTTTATCATTTTTCTTGTCATCGGCGTCTCCCCGGTGAAATTCGTGCGAATATATCACATATTCGTGAAATTTTCATTATCGTGCAGCAAGACTGCCTACTGAATACAAAAATCGTTAGGAGCTTGCATGAATCTACATAATCTCGCGACTTGTACACTCCCGGACAAAAAATAGCAAAGCTATCTGTTATGAATTTTTATATTTAAACTCAGAGTTTCGTAAATAAAAATATAACATGTGAAAATAATAGGAATATGAAATTTTATCCACCCATATGAATCGTATGCTTTTCAATGTGGTTTGACATTGGTTTTTTATGTTACATAATTGATTCGGTAGTCCTACGTACATCTGTTATAACCAATTCCGACTCAAACCATCATATATTATTGTCCCCACTTATTTGTCAATTAACTTTCGGTACCTGTTCCTTTTTAATGTCATCGAAATAACAATTAAGTCCATCTGAAACATCCAAATTAATTCTTTTTTAGCCCGAAAATATTACAAAGCTGCCTTCTTTTCTTCCATTGAACTTCCTTTGCGAAGCTTAAACGATCCGTTTTGTAGCCTGCTGATAATGGTGGTTTTCGTTACTTTTACGAAATGGAGAAGTTTTGGTCTTTCACAGCAACAATTTTATTAATTTCATCCTTACTCACATTTAGTTTTTTTTTCTCATCTCATGAACATAGTTAATTCGATATTATTTAATTACTTGAAATTTAAGGGTAGGCGCTAAACTAACTGACACGTTCACGCTCACAGAAAGTTAGACAAATACCAATAAGTACTATGAAACATCCAAGTGTGTTATTTTTCCCCCACCCGTTTCACGATATCTTTCCAGAAACTGTAATAAAACAATTACTTTCTATTTCGATAGTGCGTTTAATGCTTTCAAGTGGAACTTTTTACGTATAATTGATGACATTTAGGAAACTACAACCGTGTCATTTAAAATGTAGAAATATTATTGGTCCGCTATATTTTTGTCTGGGAGTGTATCGGCGTCAGTATTCCCGGCGAGATAAAATGTTCCACCATGTTCACGATTCGTGTAACTGGACTGAAGGAGCGCTGGATAGATTTGTCCAAGCGTTTCATAATCGCCGTTTGCAAAATCGTTGCATTCTACGTTTGCGTCACGACATCGTGCAATTAAACGACATTTCTGCAAACTCACGGTCCTGGCAATTTAGCAATACAGTCTCGTCGACGATTCGCATATGATAAAAGCTCATGTGCGTTAAGTATATGACGAAATTTATTCTTCGTATTGTTCACTGTTTTTCTTTGCGTTGGCAAGGTGCATGTTAAACATGCACGCATACCGACTATCGCACATCACGCAATCGGACCATATTTCCGGGGTCTTGCGGGCATGACAACCTAACTAGTCTTGCCAACTGTTCGCACATTACGAAAGCTCGGGTATGTTGACTGAATTATGAAAATTTTCCATATTTTTATTTGCACTTTTACATTCATAATTAAACTCATATATGAATGTAAGTCTGTTTTGTAATATATTATGACCGAGAAGATAATAGATGCTATTTGCTCCCCTGATGATAGTGGCGAACAAATATATTCCGACTCGTATAAACATGTACTGTTTTCACCAACCACTTGTCAAAATACGTCGTTTCGCGAGGAAACTTCCTTATCCGTCGATTGCTTTTAATCCTTTACGAATGAGTGTAGATATTTACTTCCGGGTTTTGTCACCCGCAAAGGGTTAATATTTTTGGACAACTGTTATATTTTTAATTTTAGGAGTACTTTCACAGAGAACCAAGTGGATTCGGGGGTTTTTGAGCACCGGCCGTGCACGGATGGCTCCATGACCCATTTTTTAATATAAATGTTTAAGAGTTTAAGAAAAACCAGTGCCTGCGAATGACAGAATTGAAATAGAAAAAAATAAAATAAAAGTCAAAAGGACAAATTAAATAGAACATTAAGCCACATTCCTGTAGCCCTCGTGTATTTTCTGACCACTTGTGAAGCCAATCTTGATCTGACATTGGTGACTGGCACTTGCATTTCCGAGAAATAAGCATGCCCTATTAATGCAATCCTTCCTCTAACCGACAAGACCAGGTCACTACTCGCGAATCCCATCTCATACACTTTAGTATAAATTTGAGAAGCATTGCTTTGTTCCGTTTACAATAGGGCTGAGAAGCCGTTTACAGAACTTACCAAGTAATAATTTGCATGAAGTACCGCTGAACCTCACTTCGGTCTCGAACAGAGTTTCCACGAATGTTATTATACTTGTAGTACCTCTATATTATACCCATACATTTCTCACGCTTTATTGACTCGGGTTCTCTTTGCATTTATATGTTATAGTTGGCGCAATGTACGTGTGTATGCTTTACGCGATTCTTTTCCTGAAGTTGTGGTCGTACGTGCAAGTGAACATGTGGTGCCGTACCAGCAACAAAAGAAACAATTCGACGCAGGGCAGGATGAGAAGACAGTCACTGTCCTACAATAATCTTCAAGGTGAGCAAACGCATAAAAGAATATTTTTTACTATGGATACTTGTATTTTTCATTTGAATTAAAACCGTTCATTGGATTTTATTCAACGTTAAACTTTTTGATTATGGAAAGAAAGCTCAATGGTTTCGAAATAAAGATTCGAACGGTATTTGTTGAGTCATAACATTTTTATTTTGCTGACGAACCAGTTGTTTTAGTAATAAAATACTTGTCTGTCCGGATTATTAAGTGGTTTTAATTTTTGCTCACTTTCTTCGTCACTAGTCAAGCCTCGATATGCAGCTTTTGCATGGAGCTGTGATGAAATGAAAAATAGAATTCTCCAAATATCTGAATAAGAACGAAGTAGAAACTTTTTATCATTTCACAACATTTTTCGAAAACAAGAACGTTTTTTTTATTTCGCCCGAAGAGCTGCGAAAAAATCCACGATACGGATTATTTTATTGACGCGATAAATATTTTGTCGGATCATAATTTTTTTTATAGAATAGTTTCATTCAACGCAATAAAAACCCATACAATCATAAATAAAAATTCTTCCTCTCGAAACAGTTTCCACATCTTTCGCGGTCATGCAAAAATATTGTTATGCAATATTGAAGGCAGCCCGAGGTTTTTTTATGGGATGCGTTGAAGCGAGATATAGAATCAATCGACGTCCACGAATATCGATATATGTGCATACCGGTCATGTTCCTCAAACTCTGCACACAAACACACACACACAGACACACATACACGCGTATCGTGCATAACGCGTACACACAAGCCCAGGCGGAGAAAGAGAGAGGGAGCATGCATGAAGTACGATGCCCAAAGGTGGGTCGGGTGATCGGGCGAATAATTTCCACCCAATTTAAACTCTCGATCTGCCTCGCCTCTATTTCCGGCCAGGGGGAAGTGAGGAGGGGCGGGGGCTGGATATCGATTATTCCAACCGGCCCGGCGAAGTCAAATTACGATCGTGGCCTTTCCCCAATAAACTGTGGACCGACCTCGTGCACCCCGTGACGTTTCGTAGTGGACCCGCTGCTGCAACACTTCCACATCCTTCGTCCATCGTGTATTGTTCATCAAGCGTTGTTGACTTCCAATGTTCGTGGAACCTCATCTGCATTAATTTGACCTGAATTTTCTGCGTATAACGGGATCCATTCGTTGAAACGGAGAAGGTCAGATCGTGAATAAGATCAACGTATAACTTTTCGTTAACTGACATGAGTGAAACCTGTCGATATCTGAGACGGTCGCTGGAGAATCGTTAAAAACGATTGCCGACGAGTATAGATGGCCGTTGATAAGGAGATATGGAAAAGAAATTTCCGGAATCGAGTTCATACGAACATAAACGTAAGAATACCCATCAATTTACTCGGAAGAGTTATTCCACCAAGTTTTCAATTTGCTGAGGTTCTGAGCAAAGTCCCCGAAACTTGTATATGTATGTATAAATATACATATTCGTGTATATAGTACAATCCTAATGTCCCGTTTTGGTCTGTTTGGACTATTTCTCGTTTAGTCTGGCATAGCAAGGTATTTCGGTGGAACGAGCCTAGAAGGCACGAAATGTCTGGCTCTGCTACTTTCCGCATGCCCAGGTCACACAGTCAGCAGTCAGAAATAAGAGGGACCATGCATATATACACATTCCAGAACTGATACTTATAGGCTCGGGTAGTCATGATGCTCGAGCGATCTTTTCTTTCCTCAACCCTCATCCCCTTCATGTCCCACCACCTTCCCTTCCCTCATCCTTCATCTTCTCGTCTTATTCTTACGTTGATGTCGCGTGCTTCGAAGTCGTTCCACCGTCCGATGAGTTTCTGAAAACGTCCCGTGGCGCGCGGTATACACATCGTCCGGTGAAACTCCCTCCATAGCCACGGTACATTGCACCATTAGCCTGGCCTTCGCTCCCACCGTTCTCCGGTCTCGTCCGAAAGCCGACAGGCTATTTCTATTTGCCACGCCGCCGTCACGGAGAATCCTCTTTCTCGACTATATCGCGAGTATGCCCTTTCTTCCACTTTCTCCCCCTCCCCTTTCCCTCCCTCACCCCCTATCATAGACTTTGGCAGCGCTTTGCTTGCGTTGCGTGCCGTTAAGAACCTCGTAAGAAGCAGACTAGCGGCTAAAGTTTACGGTACAGAAAGAACCCTCTGCAGGGTGCATGCGCCCTGAGAGGGAGAGAGAGAAAAGGGGTTTGAAGGGAGCACGAGAGGGTCGAGGGATCGTGAAGGCATAATTTCGCAGCTATGATGACCGCGTTCCGCTCGTTACGATTCTGGAATGATTCTCAGGGATTTCTTGGGGTTGAAAAAGGATTAGGGCCTTCACTGGAAGACTCTGGGGCTCCTAAACATTCCGACTTATTGCATTCTAAGTCAAGAGATTTTTTCTGTGGCTGTAATCTATCGGTAATCTATCGTTCTTTATTATCGAGAAAAGGGATCAATATTGTTTGCCGACCTGATGAACTCTTTTTCGTACTCGATTCACCCCTAATAGGAAAAGATCGTTTTATCAAAACCGTGAGTGTGGCATTTGATGTCTTTGCTTGGCAACGCGTCCTTCGCATTTGATATTCATCAACTTCCGGATATTAACGGTCCGGCGGTAACTGGATGTGCTGACAGAATCTTCTTTCTCGCCCGACCCATCATACGCAAAGCAGTGCAGTTGATCATTAATGCATTCGAGACCGGCAGAGATACTCGCGACCCGAAAACACTTTGATCGATGAAATATGTCTCTTTCGAGAACTCTCTGTCTTTCTCCCTGTGGACACGGTGGCGCAAAAAAATCAAAGCTTCCCGACTTTCTCTAGAAACTCTCTCCCACCTGTTTATCTCTTTCTTCAGAAACGTTTGTGACATACTCGGGCGAAAAGGGCTGAGGGCTCTGGAGTACAGAAGTAAAAAGGGGAAAAGCTATATTTTCTTCGTACAATGTTGGGGAAACGGTCTATAGGACGGTACTAGCCCGGAGGCTAGTAAGAAGGCGAAGGACAGAGCTTCGTATACATATACGTAGAGAAAAAAGCGAGGCCGGAAGTGGTATAAAAGCATTGGTCGTTGGTGGCGAAGCCAAATCTCTTTTTTCTTCTTCAACATATCACAGTCTTCTTCCCTGCTCATTCGCAACGCGGGTTTGGGACGGACCATGTGTGTGTGTGTGTGTGTGTGTGTGTGTGTGAGCGCAAGATATAATTTTTCCTTTTTTCAATCACGCCCTCGGGGGCTCGGCTCGTATGCTCGGCAAGAGAGAAGAATCCACAGCGTGTAATTCCCGTCTTTGTGCCAGAGGGAAGGGAAAGAAGGCTTGCGAGGATGTGCCCGGGGTCCTTAAGCTTCCCTAGTCTCTCGCTCTCTCTCTCTCTCTCTCTCTCTCTCTCTCTCTCTCTCTCTCTCTCTCTCTCGCTTTCTCAGTTTTCTCCCCTGCTGGCACTGCTATGGCTCGCTTAGCTTCATATATCTTAAAAGGAAGATGGGCCGAGAAGTGTCCGCAAGAAGAACATAGGAAATGAAAGAAAAAAGAAAAGAAAATAAGGGTTATGTACCAGCCGTTTCTGAACGACGCTAATGTGTGTGTCCACGTGCGTGTGCGTATGTGCACATGTGAACGTGGGCAGGTGTATGGTTGCGCGCGCACATGTCCGTATGTTTATTCGGAGAGGGGGAGCGTCTTCTCTCAAGACAGAGTGAAAGAGCAAGAAGAGCGAGAAAAACCCCGTAAATTCTTATACGACTTTGTGTGTGTATGTGTGTATGTGTGTGCCTGTATGTGTGTGTATGTGTCAATAGCTGAAAGACGCGTGTGAGAGTGCCGAAGGAAATACTCTCGCAAATTAACTCGACCGCACACGTTGCGAAATATCCCGAGAGCTTTCTTAGTGAACGAGCATCGGCAATTTTCACCGAGCAATTCCCGAACGCCCCTAAATTGCCTGTGTACGAGCCACCGAATTGCGCGGAAGTAGAACGAGAGGAAGACAGGAAGGCAACCAAGGATGCGGCCAATGTTCCCTAGGTATATCGTTGGAAACGGGCCTAAACTTCAACTAGTATCGATAACTCTCAGTCCCCATTCGTCTTACGAGTTTATTTCCCAACCAGTATGACGATATGGTGAAGTTGACCTGGTTTAGGTCGACCCGAGCAAATTAACAAATAATCAAACAAATCGAATTAATTAATATCGCATTCCCTGTTAATTTTTTGTTTATTTTTAACATTTCAGCGTGTGGTACATTTCTCGGATATTCCTTCATAACTCAGGACTATTTCAACATTCTCGAGAATGTTTAACAAGCCTGTCAGCCTCCTCGTATTAGCTCGATATGGTCTTGGCGTTTAATGTTCGAGTGTACAGGAGCGTTGTACACGTCCCTTGAGGTTGCTTTCCAGCGAGGAACTTGGGGTTGAGGAGTGGGCTGGTACGTTAATGTTACCAGTAAAACAGTAACAGGAGGTGTGAGTGCCTACTGCATATTCCATTCGTAATACCACAGACGGCTTACACGCCGAGTCCAAAGTATCCTGCCTGGGAGAAATGGTATTGTGTACGTGTCCATCACGTTTCGTACGATCGACAAGAAGTGTGTAGGCTCCTGGTCTTACGGAAGTTAACGTCGTTATTGGAGATTCGAGAAAAGGCAATAAAGTGGCTCATCGAGGATGCGAACCACTCTCGAGCGATCGTTGGCTCTCTTGTAACTCCACCCATCTTTTATTCCCTTTCCACGACATCTAGTAACCCTCTCTCCGGTCTCCGCTTCTCTCTCTCGCTATCTCTCTTTCTCTCTTCCTCTTTTCGTAATACGATTAAGTTTTCCACGTTCAATCTATGCTGATTTAAACATTACCTCGCAGGAGCTTCGCTCAACCGTATTCGTCGTTCGTCGCCGTCGTTTTGAAACTCGTACTTTTGCTCTACGTTCCTGGCCTCCTCGGCGTCTTTCGACCTTTCTCCAAACTCGCTCTCGCTATGAATAGCGTCGAGTGAAAAAAAACGTAGTGAGAATGGCATGGTGGACATCGATTTATTTTAATGTGGCTGGAAAGCATTACCTCCGGAGGAACGACGCTCGGGATGAAAGACTGATAAGATTATCTAAGCTAATTCCGACGCGAAGAAACGATCTCGTTTCTTCTTTTCTGACATTTGCATCATTCTTCAGAACCCGTGATACTCGCGTCCCCCCGGGTTCATTATTATGTTCGTGAGAAAAGCTCAAAGCGATAAAGCTCTACTGGTCGAGGGGCCTCGAGGTGACACCGGATAACGAGGATGGCATTACTGACGGTATCTCATAGTCGTCTCCCCTTAATTAGATTTGTATATATATATACATGTATATGTATATATATATGTTAGAGCAGTATATCGAGTATATAAGTGTCGAGAAAAATACCAAAGAGTGGCATACCGGACGTCAGCGCAAGAGCTCTGTAAAGAAAAACACGTGGAATTTAATTTGGACGAATTCTTTTGTACTCGTTACCCGATTCCGCTGAGAGACAAGTGGCGTCGACAAAGGATTCGCTAGTGATAAGCGGTCTGGGCGTTTTGTCCGGGATAGAAATAGGACGAAAAGCTCGAAGGAAATAAAAGGACAGACAGCGTGTCGTCGTATACGTCGGCGATGTTCCCTTTCCTAGGTCATTGAAGCGATTTCACCGTACGAAGTATATATGGTGTGTCTGGTCGCTCAATCCTGCAATCCAGACTTTCCATATACCCGTTTTGGTGAGCTTGGAAAACGCTGCAAACGCCAAGAATAGCGATATATATATATATGCATGTATGTATGTACACAGAGAAATGGAAGGATGAACTTTGTTCGACCGGAACTCGAATCAGGATCGAAATCGCGCGATCGAATCCAAACGTGTGTATACCTACGTAGCGAATGGCAAGCAAGACGAGGGTGAGACGAGAGAAGATAGTGAGAGGATAGTGAGGAACGAGGGGACGAAGGAGGAAAAACGAGGCATACAGAGAGTGAGAGAGATTCGCGCGGGGCACAGCCGGCACCCGAAGGCAGGGCTTATTTGAATTCCAGATTGGATTATCTATCGGATTTGGATAATTGAAGGAATTCTATCAGTAACCCTTGGCGCTGCCAAGGTTTCCAAGCGGAAGTCTTATCGGGTATATACCCGTACGTACACACGCGCGCGTGCGCACGCACACATGCACAGGCGAGGAACCAACAGACAGGCAGCGGAGGAGAGTCAGGATCTCGTGCTCTCCGTTTTCTCTCGATCCCATCTACCTACGTCTATCGAGCCTGAACTACCCCTCGTGTTCTGATGTGTACGTGGTACGCTCGTTTGTGTGGTGTCATGTGTGCACTTTGAAAAGTGGAGATAGCAAACTTTCGCCGTTTCGGCTAGAAGCGATCTCTCGCTCTCTTTTTCTGATTTACTCAGGTTCGAGGCCAATGGCGAGTTTCATTATTTATTATTCGCACGTTATTTTAAAGAATCTTGTGAATTTAGTCAGATTGTATTATCCATGCGCTTCCACGTGAGAGAGATTTTCACGAAATTGACAATTCGTCTATCGTGTCATCGACAATGAGGTTTCATAGTATTTCTCTTAAATTACTTTCATGAACGATCCATGGGAATTCGATCGATTTAGCAAATTAATCGATTAATCATGATATTCATTATACATAAACGATCGATATGGATTCGATTAATTAAGCAAATTTATCGCTCAATATGAATTTAGTGAAATGTAATTTTTAGCTTCCAATCATCAGAACGGTCATGACTCTGACGACGGACGGCACGGTGAGAAGGAAGTTACGAGCAGCTTGGTTCAATATCCTGACAATCTTCACCTCGGAGATCTTTACTACTTTATCCTTGCACCGACGCTCTGTTACGAGCTCAATTTTCCACGTACGGAGAGGATTCGAAAAAGGTAATAAGACCATTTCCTCGTTCTACCTTTTACCAGGTATATTTTATTTCGCCGTGTTCTCTACGACCTTCTTTTTACCTCCAGGTTTTTTTCTCTATTAACAATGTTTCCTCTCCTCGCTCAATTTCTATTTTTCCCCCGTAATTCATTAATTAGACCACTTGAACATTTTTCCGTCACTAACTTGTGAAAAATATCCAAGTCCAGTTTTGAAGCGAAGCGGACGAGGGTTGAGAAAGATACCGAGAAAAAATAGACGACCCGAGGGTTGAGGTAAAGCGTTGAAGCCCCGGTAAATCCTGCCGGTTCGCAATGAAACAGAACCTATAGAACATCGCACGGAACTACGTTATTCCCAAGTATTCCCCAGACCGTAGTTGCAACTATTTTGCTGAGATTTTGTCGGCGAGAGAAAGCTTTCCTTTTGCTGAATTCGCGTATGTAAGTAACGGCTCTTTGTTCTTCGCAAAAGTCCGTGCAACATTTTTTTTCCATCCCGATATTTTCCAAGCGCAAAATCTAAGGTGGAGTCAGTTAATGGCAACCCCTAAGCTGACAAGGTATGGGAAAAGAAGAATATACTAGGAGTGCCCTATTTAATGTCGTAACTGGTTCGATCACATAAAACTGACACTCGTCGAATTAGATTCGAGTCGGGACGCCATTGTTGAATTTTCCAACGTTGAAGATTCGAGAGGAAGGTCGAAGAGGTGGAGCCTCTCCGAGAGAGAGAATGTTGCTCTGTGCTCCGATCCGCGGGTACCGGAAACCCTGGAGTGATGTATTCCCGTTGTGCTTCCGCCTTAAGTCCTTCTCGCACTTCCGGGACCTCCTTGGTCGAGGTTGTTCTATCGCTATTACTCCTAGCGCCAGCGGCTTCAACTAAAACCTCCTTCAAGCCGAGCTCTCCAGGAAATCACGAAGAAGCTGTGCTTACTGTGTTTAACTTCGCAGAGGAGAGAGAGTAGAGATAGAGGAGAGGGTGGAGCGAAAGCAGCGAATGAACGAGAGAGTGGCTGAAGACTCTGAGTTGTTTCTCTTTCTGCAACTCACCAGGATCTCTCGCACAGTCTCCGAATCCTCCCATATGTTCCACTTGGTCTGATCTCTTGTTGCTTGTTTTTTTCGTTTTCTTTCTTTCATTTTTGAGACGTGGCACTCCAAATGTGGTAGGAAGATTGCAACTTCAAATAGAAATTTATGAAGATTGAGAAAGGGTAGAAGATTTAAGAAGTGATGCTGCAAATTTGTGATAATTCTTAATTTTTTTCATTCTTGCCACGTGCTTGTTCTATCAGAAATACTGGGAAGAATATCGGAGTGTTTTTCGTTCGACCAGAAAAAATTAAATCCTTGATAGTTTCTTTCTCTATAAAGAACTACTACTTCTTTATAATTGGGTCCAGGGCCCAATGAACGATCGTCCAACACTAGCGTTTTGGTAGGTTTCCCGTTTCTTGATTAACTATTAATTAATTTACAAATTTACAAATTAAGTAATATTGATTCTATAAGAACGCTGTGTAGGAAACGAATTTGGACGCAGCGATGCTACTTATATTTCTCCCTTTCTTACAGAGTCGACCTCGAGCATCGTATACTGTAATTTTTCTTATTAATGATCGATAACGGATTTTTCAGACACATAATTTAATATAATTCCTTTTGTCCTGCGACAAAACGGTTCCTACTCTTATTCAAAATTCATAATACAAAATTGAAAAAAACACCCCTTTTCCGGCGCCTACTTTCCAATTAAAAACTACCATCTTATCGATAATTTTATAATATTCATTTTTTTATCTCGTTCGTTGTTTCAGGTTTCTCATGAAGCGTATATTCGAAGTTTTCGTTGGTTGTCAGGTGGTGATGTCGTTGTGCCAGCAGTGGATGATACCGTCTGTGAAGAATTCCCTAATTCCATTTAGCGTGAGTACACCAACCGTTAGAATTCTCCTGCGACCTATTCTTATATACCTACCCTTCCAAAACCCTTCCTACTGAATTTTCGTACTATCGAGCGTATTCACTAATCACAATGAAGGTCGACCGTTTAGAGGGTCCTGCGGTTTATAACAACGTCTACGTACAACTCGAAATAGCCCAGACTCAAAATGAGTTTAGCGATATTGGCGAACTACGGTACAACATTACGGTGTGATAGGGGATGGGGGATGAAATTCGGGTGAAAAAGAACGATGAAGGGTCAAGTGGAAGGTAAATGGGTACGCAATCGAATTTTCTCGCTCGGTTTTGGGAAACCCTGTAAAAACACACATTTGTTAATAAAGTTCGAAGCGGTGGTTGATGATACCTACAAAAATTCGGAACGATACATTTTTCGTGAGTCACGCGATGTCGTTTTTTATTGCAGCCTTAACTTTTTATTCATGGCCCCTAACGAATCATGTATGAACTCTGATGAAATTTCTACAATCCTTGACAATATACTTTTACATATTGTAAAATTACGAGGTTGTAAAATACAAAAATTCGACTATTACAAAAAAATCAAATTAATTAAAGTGTCGAAGCAATTACTAGAGCTACCCTTGTCATCATAACTCGACTTTTTTCGTCAATCCGAATTCTCATGCTACATACCCGGCTAATCATAGAACGAAGCCTGTATCGATGGTATCGAAGTTCAACGACAATTAATTAATCGTCGTCGAGTTTACGATGTGCACAGGTCCTTCCACTCTCGTGCACACCCTTTCCCTTCCAATTCCTTACTCGTTCGAGTCTCGATGTCGCGACACCAAAAACGTGAAAGTTCGGTGCTGCTGCGAGGGTTCTATCCTCTTCTCACCCCCGTTCTTTCTCCCTCTCTCCCTCCGTCGGTACTCGAGATGTTTCGCAAGCCAGCGAGTCAAGCAAACGCGCGTGTTCGATGCTGCACACAACTGCACGTGCTAATCGCACGATCGAAGGAACGCGGAAAGACGCGAAAGCGGAATATAGCCTGTAGATTATTAACGAGAGACCCACCGTAGCAGACTAGGAGTTGGGAAATGGAGAAGGAGCAGGGAGAGAGAGGGCGGGAGGGAGAGAGCCAGGAAGGAAGTGACTAAGCTGGAGGGAAAGCCGGCTTATCGCACGGTACACGTTGACGCGAGAACGTTTTCTCCTCGCTTCCTCATGAGACTTCCGGCTTTCGCGGCAATATGCGAATTCTCTCTGTAGTGATCCTTCACCCACATGGAACGAAGGAACGAGCGAGGCAATATCATTTGGCCGTCTGCTTGGATATTTCTTATCAGATTCTCGATTGCCCGTAAACAACCCTTAGCTTTTTCATTTTTCTCTTCACACCGAAGCTCGTTTCGATTAATATTTTTGGGATCAATTTCCCACTCGCGATAATTGCCGAAATTAAAATAAATTAACATTTTTTTTAAATATAGAATATCGAGTTTTAAATTCATGTAACAAATATCAATTTTGGCGTGCTCGCGTCGCTGACCGGTCAGAAAAAAAACAAATTCGTCATAAATTTCTCGATTGCTCTTAAACGTCTTTTATCGGGTATTTATTTTTAAATTGTTACAATTTTATATTAAAATTTGACGCTATTTTAGCCATCGCTCGATACTTTTCAGATTCGATGAGAAATTTTCAATGATAAAAATCATTTCCGTATCGCCCGACTGGAAGGAAAAAAAATACTTGTCCATATGGTCTTATTTCGTCCGCTACTTCTTTTCCTGTGCGAGATTTCAACGAATTTTCACCGTGCTCGCACCATAAAGGCTCATCTGGTCCGCGTGTGCGTCGGTGCAAGCGAATCTTCGCCAACTATCTCCCTCTCGCTTTGTTCGCTTTCATATATACGTTCTTTCTCCCTTCTTTCCTTTTTCCACGCAGGATACATCTCGCTTTCTCTCACTCGAACGAGCGTTAAAGCTACGACGAGAGTTTTCCCCACGGTGAAAAATTGATGAAATATCGCTTCGATTTCCCATCATGGTGCACCGATATAATCCTTTCGTCGCTGCTGGATGCGCGCGCTCGCGTGAGAAAAACTAGGATCGGGAACGGAAAAAGAAGAAAATGCGAGATAGAGAAGAAGCGTGAAATAGTGAAATAAAGCAAGATAGAAAAATCGAGAAGACTCGAAAAGAGAAGAAGAAAAAAATCACATAGGGTGAAAGATTTCACAACCCCTCACTAGGAAAAGGGTGCAGAAACGGCTTCTACGGATTTATTGTCACCGCGTTTTCTTTTCTCGTGCGCTGATATTTCGATTTTTCTAGTTTCATCGTTTTATTTTACTCGCCTCGAGTGTTTCGGGCTTTTATTTTTTCTAAACGTTTTGTTTTTCATGGCTCGTACCCCGGAGCTTCGTAACGCGGTGTGACAAATCGACTATCGTGATTACCACGACAGGGTATTCGATGTTCGTTCCTCGTAAATATTTTATTTTTATTTAATGAACAAACAACATGAAATAACGAGATAAATTTCTTGCCATTTCATCGAGTATTTTACGCATACAAATGAAATTTTTATTTTTTTAGTGATAAAATCCTTTTCTCGCTATGAAATATTCTAGGATTAAAACAAAAATTCTTTCCGTGTAGTACGAGTATTTGTAACTGAAAGTTTTTTAACGCTTATTTCAACCCTCAAGTAACCGATAATTTCAAAACAATCTGTCGATAATGATTATTAACTTTTACATAAAATTATCGATAACACGATCGGTATTCAAAGTGAAATGTATCTCGAGGATTCTTCGACGTTTCATTACATTTCAAACAGATAAATATAGGAATTTTGAGAATTTTTGATTATTTATCCCGAGTCTTCATCTCTGGGGAAGATAGATAGGTAAGAGTATATTTTAATTCGTATTTTAATTCTACATTACCGAAGCTAGCTTTGTCAAGCAAACGAGACGAAGAGCAGACGAGAAAAGAGAGCGCAACGTGACGCGTTCGCTCTCTTATAATTCCTGAATAAAGATGCAGAGAGAGAGAGAGAGAGAGAGAGAGAGAGAGAGAGAGAGTTGCTGCTACTGCCGATGCTGTGCACTTTTGCAGCTGCTGGTCTTGTGCGGAATATCACACCCTGGCATCTGCTTGCCTCGTTTTATATCCTTTTTTCCCTTCTGTCGTTTTCTCTCGTCGACTCGAACCTGAAATTCTCGAAGCCTTTTTCACCTCGTCCCGCCACTCTCTGAGTGCCTTTTAATTTTATTTATCTTTGTCATGGCCCCCGAGAACCTGTAGTGCGACCTCTCACCGACAGAGAGAGTCGTCAATGAATTCAACAGCTCTGCTTATGGCGGTGCAAAAAAGTGTCGATCGAAACAGATTTTTCCAAGATTTTTTATTTATTTCCAAGAAAGGTTTCAATGGAAGCACGATTGGCATACGAAAAGATTACAGTATACTCAGTTGATAAGAAAATCGAGAAGGAAAACATTTTTTTTATGTTTCTTTGTACAACGAAGTGAGCTTATTAAAATGGTTCAAATAATATTATTATTTGAAGCAGAACATTAAAAAAATATATATTTTCTTTCTTGATTTTCTTATCAATTCTAACGCTTCGAACAATAATATTATTTAAACATTTATATTTTATCGTAGTAATACTTTGTTAATAATTTGTAATAATTTACAAATAACAAATAAAATTATTATTTTATTCGAATTTGACTCAATATTTTGCATTTTGTTTGTAAGTTGAGGAAAATTATTAGGAATCAAAGTGCAAATTGAATCTTGCATTTCTTTACCTCGTATTTTTGTGCGATGCTTTCATCGTCGTAGTCTCGAGAAGCAGCCCTCGAGCTTTCATATCTTCTTTCAAGCGCGACTTATTATTAACCCTTTGTCGATTCCTAAGGCTTCGGTGCCTGGAGGGTGCCAATTCTTAGCGATTGACGCAAACACGCTAGTGGTCGAGCAAAAAAATACTCGTAGAGTCTCGCGCACCCCCAACTGTACTACGTCCATTGCTGTGCCCCCGGGGTTCAGACTCGCTTAATCTCGTCATAAACCGCTAAGAATACACCTATCGAAAAGGTGACGAGAAGAAAAAAATGTCGAAGGGCGAAGAAAAGGGTCGAAAATACGTTTCAGAACGTCGTGAAACGTACAATAATAAAAATGTCTTCGCGTTTTCTCCATTTTATTTATATTCTTGCGTCTTTCGCCGAACCCCTTTATTTGGCATTGAGCTGCGAGGACTCGAAGTTCTTGCCATTGGATATTTTCCACCGAGTAAGCGAATTAAAGATCGAGAAATAAAGAAACGAAATTACGAAAAATTCTTGCGGACTGTTTAATAAGGAAAAATATTTATACAAACGATTCAGATGTATCGAATATAAAAGAAAAAGATACAATAAACAATCTTTTCTTTCCGCAAACCTTCCTCGACAAGCCAGCATGTTTTGTGTCTCGTACGCTTGAAATCTTCCTCAACGTTATTATTTTTTTCCCTTATGATAGTCAGGAGAAAAGAAAGTAATATATATTGTTATAACCGATGAAAGTAGAAGCAACCTTACGGTGTACCAGATGGAAAGGATATTTTGTATCACAGAGTACACGATTTTTTTCATTTTTTTATTCGACATAAAGAAGAAAAACGCACCCTGAGAAGTTGACAGGGAGAGGGTTGGCGGGGTAGTGAGCGAGTGCGGGAGGGATGACGTTGCAAGTAAACTTACGAAGAGTCCAGGTATGTCAGACGTGCCTCTAGCAGCTGTCTCCAGCTTTCGCTTTTCGTCCTTTCAAAATACAGCGATTGGTATTCCAATCCGATTCGAAACCCAGGACAAATAAAGAAGGTATCAAAAATACGTAGATATAAGCTATACGTAAATACGTATATTCCTATATAAAGAAAAAATATAGTTGCCACCAACGTCATCGTTTTCTGTTATCTATCTTTGCTTCTTTCTTCATCTTATTTATCTTTCATGTTTTTCCTTTTTCGTGTCGGGGTATCGAAGGCATTGCAAAATAATCCCCATGATCTGCAGAAACATCCGAAACTCCTCTCGTATTGTTCCAATATCGACACACCTGACCGAATGTCGTTCCTCGCTACTCAGAGGGTTGAAATTGCACGGACCTTTTTGTATTGTAAAAAAAGGGGAAGAAAGTAGATCGACATGAGGGAAAAAAAATTGGCGTGGGTCTTGGTAATACCTCTGACAATATCTCGCGTCTATCCGACGTGTTGGGAGAAAAAAAAAGTAAGAAAGTGGAAAAACGTAGAAAATAGGGACGGACGCGAGAGAAAGTAAGGGACCAAGGGAGAAGGAGTTTGCGAATTCTTGGGGAAAGCTGAAGGGTCGGGAGGTCGGATTACCGTGTCATATAATCTGAGCTTGACCCCTCGCTATTTTCTTCCTTTCCATATACCTACCACTGGAATACGCGTCTTCAACGGGACGTTTCTCTGTATCTTTCTTCTCCTTCAGAAAATGCTGGCGACATTTAGAATTTTCTGATGTAACGAGTCATGAATCGTTTATACATTTTCTAATTGACCATTTATTTTAAACTGCCCGGTCACCAATTTATCAAACCGATGACGAAAGCTCGGTGATTTCGTTTCAATTTCATCATCAATAATTTATCATCTATAAAATTTTCGGAAAACTTTTAAGCTTCGTTACGCATTTTCCTTCAACACGAGACCAAACGTTGAATAACATTTTTGAGCTTTTTGGACGAATTTAAGTATGTAAAGAAAAAAAATCTTTTCTCGCTGTAGCAAAGCTTCTTTCATGAAGAAGTACAAAGCGATCTACGAGCGTTAAGATTTTCCACTTCTCATTTTCCCCGGTTTTCCCTTATCTCACACTGAAAACTTTTCACAATCGGACTCCTCCTCCCCCGCCCCTCCCCAACCTGCCCTTCTGTGCTTTCTTATCGCGATCGCTCGCTCGACGGTGCTCCCGTTCACTTTTTTTTTCAAGTCTCTAAGCAAAACAAGCCCTCCTCGGAGCCCAATTGCCTCGCTCTGCAGTTCTCACTCGGTTGGGCATTGAACGCGAGAGATAAGTGCCCGGTTGAAGAGGATAGCGCGAAAAGATAAAATGAAAAAGGAGAAAAAAGTAAGTACAGCCCGGCGTACTCCCGGGAGATCGAAGGTTAAGGGGTAACAAAAACGGTACAAAAAAATATGCCTTTCACCCTTTTCTCCTCTTTCCGCGTTGTTCGGCGCATCTCCGCGCACCAGCGAGCACACGACGCCCGAGTTTTCGTTGATGCCAAGCAGCACAGAGGGAGCTTTCGACAACCCCTTTCTTTTCCCGTTTTTCGTACTTTAATCCTCTCACGATTCCTTTTTCATGAAACGCAACGCGTGCATTTTCCCACGCGGCTGACGCTCTCACCGCGTGGTTCACGCTGACTGTAACGCGCCATTTTCTCGTTCTCTCTTCCGCTTCCAGGCCCTCGTCACCCTCAACCACTCGCCCTATTTTTCTTTCTATTTTTCTCTTTGTCTTTCGGTGCTCTGTGGCGTCGAAACGTCCCTAAAAAACATATTTCTTGCCTCTCCCACGTCTCAACCCCCGACCCAAGAGCCTCGGGGATGTTTTCTTCGTTCTGTCGTCACCCTCAGAACTCTCCCCGTTCCTCACCCTTTCACGACCGCATTGCACTCTGTCGGTCGAGTTCAAAAGTACGTTCAGTCCAATTACAAAGTTCCGTTTGTATCTTTCCAGCGATGTTTTGCACAGCTCGACGAACTGGAGGCATACACTTTCATTTGTTCTCGCAATAAACTCACCCCCGTCTCGTTGCTCTCCGTCTGTCGCTCGTTCACTCGCGACGCGCCGCCTCACGGTGTTGTCCTGAAACTTAAACGGTCCCCGCGACGAGGTGTGGAACGCTATTCCATTCTCCCATTGCTTTATACCTTCACCCTTTTCTCCACCTCTATCGCGAACCTTTTCTTTCACTCGTCTTTCCCTTTGCCCTCCCACCGTATCCTTCACCGCTCCAACCCCTCGGTCGTTCCTAAACCCAAACCTCGACAAACACGCGTTTACTCTGCGGATTAATAATTTCTCTCACGTGTTTGTGTTTCAGAACATGGACGTCGCCAAGGCCTCGGAGCGTCTCCTTAAACTCGCGGTAAGTTCATCACTTCGTCCTCCCCGTTTTATTTTTTATTTCTATTTTTTCCATTCGCTCGAAGAACCGCACCCAAGAAATGTTCATCTTTCTCCATCTTCGAACAAAGAAATTTCCTGTCAACGGCGTATTACTTTTTAACTCTGTGACAATCGTTTCTAAGATATGGATCTCGAATACGCTGCTTTAATTTCAAAATCCGACCTCCTATCACTCCTAATTTATGTCGCTTTTTTTCGTCGTCTTTTAAGTTTCGTTAAGTTTCTCTTGCTTTGTAAATTACAAGAGTTTTTTTTCGTCACTGAGGAAAAGTTCATCTCTTTCAAGGAGAGAAGAAAGGGAGCTTGATGAGCTCTTCGGGTTCTTCGAGAATCGAGTTCTCTGGTTCGAATTATTCCTTGAGAAGCGTACCTATCCTTTCTCAGCAAAGCAAAATGTGTTCTTCCTGGTTTTTGCTTCTCCCGGTTGTTTTTCCTGCGCTCCCGGTGCAGTTTTCAACTCTCACGTTTTTCGCATGTATCTTCGCTTGCAGCGAGCGCCTTATGGCGGTAGATTAATATAGAACACGTGTCTTCGGCCAAGAGAAATATATACATGTAAGTACATGACTTTACGTGAGCGTATCCATCGAATACCATCGATGAAGATGGCATACGAGGCATATTGGATTTATGAATATTGCATTATCAGCAAAGACCATCGAGAGTGGTATATACGTTATATTCACCGCGAAGAATATGCCCTGGAAACGCAGAAACCTGCAGAGACGTTATTCTTGTATTCAAAATGTAGCGCGCCATGTCCAAAACCGATAATATTTAGATACTTAAAGTACGTGATAGGCAAGATGAACGAGCAAGCGTATACCTACCGATTTCCACCGATTCGTCGCGACGCCAAATCGCCGTACGTACGCATAAATTACTCGTCCCGGATGTTTTAAAATTGGTTCTTCAATTATGAAAATTATGAGTACATGTCGAAGGATGCGGAGTACATGATAAACCATTTGGATCATTATTGCCGATAGTAAGCCAATCTTCTTCTCTATGTATGAAAACGAACCTATACCATTCATCCGATTGCGATAAAAATTTGGTGAATTGTAGTACTCACGCCCGGCAAGATTTCCGAATAAGTAGAATAATTTTATATAAAAAAATAAACACATACGGGCCAAATAAAAAATGAACATTTATGTAATGTATAAAATTTATTTGACATTCGCTTGTAAAATAAATTATGACACAAAGACGGCATTGCAAATAATGCTGATTAACGTTGGTGTATTGTATATTTAAAAATAAAAATATGTAAGCAATCTTAACGAACGAAAAAAATAAAACAGGGATGAAAGAGAAGAACGAGGGGGTAGGTAGATGAATTCGTAGACAAAAAAGAACGAAACGAATGAAACGCCCCGGGGTAGTAGAGACTTGACCACAACCTTTGTGTTGGCAACATTATTAAGTCCTTTGGCTGCCGGACTGTAAGGGCGGGGAGAGAGATAACGGGAGAGATGGTTGGTGGATTCGTTCGGTTCTGTTTGGGGAATGCGGCAAAAGAATGGCATGCGTTTTCTCTGTCACTCGTCGCAGTTATTCGTCGAGGAGGCTGAAACGAGAGCTTTAAAGTGGAGTAACGGATATATAGATAAAGATAGTGTGTGAGAGAGAGGCACAGAGAGAGGGTGAGACGAGGGATAAGGGTGGAGGCAAAGATCAGTGGAAAAGGAGAGGAATGAAAATGCGAGGAAGCGCAAAGAGAGGAAGGTGAAAGGCATCCATCGAGCAGGCGAGCAAACTGAAACGAAATAACTTCTAAATTCTCAACGTAAGGGAAAGATGAGCCGGAACTTGGCAACTCTCTCTCTCTCTCTCTCTCTCTCCATTTCTCTCCCTCTTTTACTCCTATCCTCTTTGCTCTCTTCTTTTCTCCTTTCCCTCTCTTTTTGTTGCGTTTCTCGAACCGAGTTCTTTCCACAACGGATGTTTCGCTTCGCTTCCTTCTCTCCTCCATGGAACGGGCGCCAACCCTCTCCATTTTACTCGCGCTTTCCCTTTCTCTGCTTGTTTTCGTCTCTGCATCCTTTCTTCCTTTCTTTCTCCTTTCCTATCTCTCTCTCTCTCTCTCATCTTTCGTTGGGACTCGCTTCTTTATAGCATATCCTCGACGTTACAGCTCAAAGGAGGGTTTCACCCCCTCGTCAAAATTACGTTTACTCGCTACTTACTCGAAAAAAGACACTCTATCTCTATCGTTCATCTTTTCATTCCGTCTGTAACAATTACCGACGAACGGGCAACAACCGTCCTCGAATTTCTCAGAATTTGAAGGTTCTCGGAGGCAGAGCCGAAAATTAATGAAGAAAGATATTTCATCGCGCGTATGGGCGATACTTTTCTTCTTTGTATCGCGTTATATATTTTTCCTACCCCAAGTATTCTTATCATTATCCCTTGTTTCGATTATAACGTAGATATAGTCGATTGTAAAATAAAATTGCAAATTATTTTAAACAATTGGAAAATGGAACGTGAAAACTTTAACATTTTATCATTTTTATATTTGTTTAAACATTTTCGGAATTTTATACTTTTTACCTTTTAATTATTACGAAAAGGACATTTATTGCAAATAATTGTCCTGGCGACGATAACTTGCGATGATCCTCCGGTCGATGAAATATTAATCTTCATCTTTTGTAGTACGAATCGATGTAAAATATGAGACGCTGATCTCATATTTTAATAAATTATGGGTCAGCATGCGACTCTTCTACTCATCGAAGTGAAGCAGCACTTCATACTGCCATTAGTTGGTGTGGTGATCACCTATTGTTAGCCGTGTCCTGGCAAGTGGACCGAATCACTCAGTGGAGGAGGTTGTTCTTCCTGAGCCCTCTAGAAACATTAAAGTTTGAAATCTCCATTTGTACTTGCCCTAACACGGACTTACTGCTTTCTCCTTGCACTCGGAGAGTTTGGTTGAGTGAGCGAAGTGCCGGTAGCAAATATCTAGCAAAAATTCAGAAACTGACGAGTCGTAAGCTCCGATGGAGAATACAGCTGGAAGCTATGAATTATTACAATATAATTAACACGACATTTTGACAAAACGTGATATTATTTCAATTAATAATTATTAAATATAAAAAAAATCATTATGTCGTAACAATAACGAGCGTCTAATTATTTTATAGGATTTTTTTAGTATTCTGCGTTGAAAAATAATCAGCCGGTTTCTCTCCCGCTATGGTTTTCAACAGGATTATTATGAAACCTTGATATTTCACAGTGCGCCGAGTTGTAAAACACAGCGTTTAACATTAATATTAAATTTTCTCATTTTAATACCTCATACTCACGCTAGGGCCGTAATTTGTAATTAAATAGGACATAATAATACATCTGATTAGAATTTTTTAATACCGTCTTCGTTAGGTTTTGAAAACTGCGTGACAAAAAAAAAGATATTTTTTCTATTATGCGTATTTTAATCAGTGAAAACAAAAAAGCGCATGTGTGTACTAAAAATAATGCAAAATTATTGAATTATGCTATAAAAAATTACTAAAAACTCTATTTATTCCTAATTATATCCTCGCCCCTTTTTTAATTATCATAATTTCACAGATTCCAAACCATCTGATGTGGCTCTGTTTCTTCTATCTCACGTTCCATTCGTACCTGAATCTAATGGGTGAGTTATTGCATTTCGCTGATCGAAATTTCTACAGCGACTGGTGGAACTCGAACAACATAGATACGTTTTGGAGGACATGGAACACCCCCGTCCATCGTTGGGCCGTCAGGTAATAATGTTTCTCATTTTCTCTCGTTCAAATACTTTCTTTGCTCTTTTATCGGTTTGTTCGCTTTTTCACGGTTCGAATTTAATTTCGCAAACCTTCTTAGAGCGCGTAGATACGTTAATGGCGTTTTCCTTTCGTTCGTGGAAGTAATTTTTCTTGAATTCCCCACCGCCGTCTTGTTTGTACACGTATATTCGGTGTCTGAATGTTTTTCGTCATTTCGACGGTGCTCTCGAACGCAACTTTGTTCTCCCACCCCGTTTTCAAGATTGTTTTTTTGTTTGTTTATTTCTTAACAAATTATACGGCATGCAGAAAGCTTCCTCGATCTCTCCGATTTCTTTACAAGACTCCGGCAGTCACAAGTGAACCTCCGCGATCCTACATATATTATTTTCGTTTTTTTTCTCATCCCCTTCCTCTTCCACTGGCTTCTTTCGCATTCAACGACGTATATAATCTCGGAGAACCAAAATCCGACTCATTTACGAGGTATGTGTGCTGGCAAAAAGGTTGAGGAAAGGAAAAAAGGAAGAACAAAATTTACAAGAACGAAAGAACGAAGAAGAAGAAGAAGAAGGAAGAGGAGAAGAAGCAGAAGAGAGGAAGGACTCGTAAAGAACGTTCTTTTTCGTTGAATCGCTCGTCTCGGCATAGAAAACTCTCCACGTAGCGATGAGAATAGAGAGTTTTCGAAAGAGAGAAAGAGAGAAAAAAAAGTGGCAGACACGGTCTCGATTCACGAAAACCTTTGATTGAGCCCTCTCGCGCCTTTCCCTTCTTCCTAGCCACACTTTTTTGCCCTCTTCGTACGTTTTTTTTCCATCCTCTCGTCTGTCCCGCGGTCTCTATCCGTTTCTTTCTTCATCCCCATTCCTCAAATTCTTTCTTACCAACCGCTCTGCACACACACACACACGCACACACAAACATACAACACCTACCTAAGGCTCTCGCCGTCCAAACTTCGTTAACGAGTGCCCGCTTTAAGGGGAGATTTAATTATATTTTTCGCGAGAGTCGCCACTGAGATTCTCGAGCGGACTTGTGCTTCGGGCATACTGGCTCGTGCACACACATTTCCCGTCGAGCGTTACCGTGAATGAGTGAGGGAGAGCGTGAGTAAAAAGCTCTGAGAAAAGGGGACCAAGCTTCACCATCGCGCACCCACGTATTTATACGTGTACATACGCAAATTTATATAGATATATTGCGTATACAGAGGTAGAGAGAATGATATAGAGCGAGATGGAAGAAACGGGTGTTACATGGAGAAATTTCAATGGACCAAAGGCAGAGTTTGCCTCGGAGAGTTGCCCTCCGAGAGTTTCGTTTCAATACATGTACCACGTTTATATATCTATATATAGACGGACCAGCATGTGGGTAGATGTATATATGTATAATATATATTTTAAACCACCTATACACGTGTCCCTTTTCACTTCATCCTTTTCTCCGCTCTTCCCCGTTCACTTATTCTCAGTACGATCTCAATGGTCCACAACCGCGGCTTTTCTTCCACATTCTCCTTCAACCCCTACTTACTCCCTCTCCCTGGGTCTCTCATCGCGAAGGAGCTATTACGCCGGTAATTCTTTCAGCTTCCGTAACTCACTGCGCTTTAAGAACTGTCGTCCTCCTTGGCGAACGAGGCGAACCTGCTGTTGGTTGTTTCTGTTTGTGTCTACGCGCGTAGAAACGAGGAGACTGAGCGCCCGCTTTTTTTCAAATCGGCTTTCCACCCTCTGCGTCGCTTGTATTTCGTGGTTGTTTTCTTTAATTATCTTCGGTATGTAGATAATAAAATTATCATTTGCTTCTTATTAATATTTTCGTTGTCGAGACATTTTTTTACTCGATGACCCAATCCTCCAGACGACTGACGGTAGCAATTGGAACTAAACAGAGATGGCGCTGGCGGGAAAATATATGATGCCTTTTTTTATTGACGAAAGGAATGAGAAATCGATAAAATCATTGATTTTTTACAAGACATTGTAGATATCGCTCAGTTCGATATCTGACTCGACAGAGTCATTTACACCTTTGATTCAATTACGGCTACTTTCATTAAGCAAATGCGGTAACCGGGCGAACTAATAATGACAGTGATAATACCCTGTCCTTAGTCTGAGTAGACTTTCAAACGCTTCTCACTCAAACTCCCTTACACCCCTCGTTCGCTTTTTCGACGACTACCCTAGAGGTTAAAAACATATATAGCTATAGTAGGAATATTATAGGGTGAAACTGGCCATTTAATGTCGCGAACCAGTTATTGGCATATTTTCACGTTCGGTTCGTAACGCGTTCACTTCATTCATTAAAATGCAGAGTGGCCAATAACTGTTCACCTAAAGAGTAGTCCACCAACTGTGAATCTCTATCTCCCGTTCGCCATCACGTTCCATGCGAGCTCGGGCTCACACTTCTACTCGTTCGCGTAGAGAGGGGAGTTACGTTTTCCATGCCGTCCGGGCTCTTTATCACTCTCGTCTCGCCAAAATCCCCTCTCGCTCACCAGCAGTGGAAATCGTGCTCGGTGTATAGCCTGCAACTGGCATCGAGCCATGTTACCGTGGAAAAGACGACTCTTCGCCGTGGCGAAAATGAAAACGGATAGCAAGAGATAGCACACGGAATATGTGTGAGAGAGAGAGAGAGAGAGAAGAGTGGGGGATGGGGGTGAACGAGAGAGAGAGAGAGAGAGGAGTGGGGGATGGGGGTTGAAAGAGAGAGAGAGAGTGAGTGAGAGAGAGAGGAGTGGGGGATGGGGGTGAAAATGCAGAGAAGGAAACGAGGTGAGGGCCCAGACGATCTTAGCCCGACAGACGCGACTCTGCTCGCGAGGTAATACGGCGTTCCTAGAGTTGGTAGAAGATGGGGTTGAGAGAGAGAGAGAGATAGAGCAAGAGCCTCCTTTTCAGCCTTTCGTAATGGGAAAAAGCGATACGCATCGCATTGCCGCACTTAAGGCTGTTTATTCCACGTGGCTCTTATAATGTCTTTATAAGACGACAGGAATATATTATATGGGTCATTCCGCTATTAACCCACGAATCTTTCGGCAACAAATTGTTGATTCATTTGACGGTCCAACATCGCGTCGCTGTTGGAAAAATAGATTTGGCGGAAAACTTGAGCACTTCGACATTATGAGTTTTCCAGAAACAAAATGGAACGGATCTCATTTTTAAGGACATTGGAATTATTTGGGAATAATATTCAACTATTATTAACCTAATTGGGATTTAAAAATTAAATGTCTAAAACGGTCGACTGTGCAAAGAAGTCAACATTTTTTCGAAGAAAAGATGGTTTAATCGTATAAAATAATGAGTTTTGAAATTTCTCAAATTAAGAGTCGATTTAGTTAGACCTTATTTGATTTGACTTATATTTGGATTGGAAAATTTCGTAGCAAAATATGAAACGGTGATTCTTAAAAAAGGACTTCTGCGGTAAAAATTAGTCGTCAAAACTATCATCGACTTTCGAAAAATGTGAACGTCTTCATCGTGTCGCTCGTTATCAAATTGCTAACGGGGATGATAAATTAATGCAGTCAAATTACCCTCCAAAGCTGTCTATTTTTATGATAGAAATGAAGATATCAAAATAGCATGTGAATAATAAAATTTAAATTCTCGTTCGCGCGATGATTAATGATGGAACGACCCATATAAGTGAATATTGTGCATATATATCCATATATGTGTGCTCGAGTGTGTTCGAGTAAGAAGACGAGTAGATGACAGATTCAACCCCCTCACACACCAAGCTAGGACTTTTCGTGCCGCAAAGCAGAGGGAATAAGCAAAGATATGAAAAGAAAAGAAACGGCAAATCTTCTCAAGCAGACGCGAATTACCGTTTTGGAAGAAATAATTGGGATTATAAAATAAAAAGTGGTGGTTGGCCCCATACAAAATCCAAGATGTTTGCGTGCGACTAACAAGGTGTGTTATCGAACCGAATAAATTTTTTTTTGTCTATATTTTATTTACTTGGTTTTTCTGGCATGCTTGATGTAATAAAGTTTACCCAGCGCTCAAACTAGTGTGACCACGCCTCATGCCGGAGTATCCATAGGTACCACAGGACTACGGGTACAGTAGGGGACGTCGTACCATACGGTACGGGGGGTACCACTATAATTTAACTAGCGGTAGTCTACCAAGACTTTCATCAGAAAGATGTAACCCATTTGTATAGTCGACCGCACGATATCACTTCTGTCAAGCACTTTGTGAATTTCACGATTAGCCCCAGTACAAATTCCGAAGGGGACACGATTGAAGACGCTTATAGAACTTACAAAATATTGATCTTTTTTATGTATGAATTCATTTTATCACACATCAGCCATCCATCGTAAAAGGACCAAATACTGAAACTATATATTTACCCAGTGGACGAAAAAGGAACGAAAGATCGCAATGAGGATATTTACTATTTACTATCTGCTAATTTAATTTGAATAACACGAAAGTAATTATTTTACCGATTAAAGCTTATTTTTCTTATTCGTTCTTGTTTTCGATTAGTTTATGATAAATCAAGATGGCTGGGAGATTATTGTGAATTGTTATTAGTATGAAACAAGCTATAAATTGTGTTTTGTTTTCATTTACGAGTATTTTCTTGAAAAATGATTTTCGAAGAACCAGCCTATTACAGTTTTTTTATTCCTTGTGTCGCAGGCATCTCTATATACCGATCGTCGAAATGGGGTATAACAAGAATATAGCAGGCGGCACGGTGTTCTTTATCAGCGCCTTCTTCCACGAATATCTTGTCAGCGTGCCATTGAAGACTTTCAAAGTTTGGGCCTTTTGCGGCATGATGGGTCAGGTAAGTTTTTTTAATTCTCACGAACGACGGGATATCGAGTCTTTTAATTAAAACAATGTCCATCAAATCTCCACGGAGATTTCAAAATAATTTATTTACAGCATTTGAAAGAAGCATTCCAATATTAGCTGTTTGGTTGATAAAAAATTACAACAAGGGAATTAAAAAAAATATTATTATTAATAATGCAACATTTCTTGATTTAAACTCGATAGATACCACTTTCCGTAATCAGTAAATTGGTGGAGCGTAACTTTGGATCACGCTGGGGCAACATCGTCGTATGGTCGAGTCTAATTATCGGTCAACCGCTCTGTATAATGGTCTACTACCACGATTACGTGGTTACTCACTTCGGCGAAACTCTACTCGAAGATCACTCGGTCATTTAACTCAAATGATCGACTTTACATCGACACAAAAATACGCCAAATGTAAACGAACTAATCGATCGCTACAACGATTATGACAATTTTTAAATCAATATTTTTATTCGAAATAATGAACAAGGTCCTGGTATCAATTAAAAAAAAATACCCCCTTAGAATTTATTCGAGTCGGGATAAGAATACTTAAGTAGAGAATTACGGGAGTGCCTTAAATGGAAAAAAATGTAACGGCCATCGATAGTCGGCGAAGGCAAATACGAAGCATCACTTTTCAAAAGTTCCATACATATCTTTTTACTCTAATCAATTAAAGAATTATAATAAAAAATGTCGGAAATGGGCAAATTCACAGTGTTTATTTAATAATCAAATTGCAGAGTTTATTATTCGGTTAATTAAAAAAAAAACGTATTATATTATAATAATTTACATTGAGATGTTTAATTAAACTACAACTGTCATTTAAATCAACGTGAACATTGCTTGGAACCATAAAACACTCTGGTTTCGCCCGTTTCTGCCGATGAGAAAATGTGTAACGAGAAAAAACCATAATAAGAAAATCGGATATTAATGAGAAGTATGAAACCGTTGAGATTGACTATTGTGCATTTTTCATGTAGTAAGAAGTATTATAGTCATTTATACATATTTTTCCGCAGGCCCAGGCTCAAAGCGAAAGCAAGCCTGCCATACAAATTTTGTAAATCCTTTATAACGTTTTTTTGGCAACGACTTTTTTTACGCGCTCTTTATAAAACTTGAAAATTTCTCGTCCACATGTGACAAATATTTTGTATGCGATACTTTAGCGTGGATCCTTTAGATTTATACAACAGCATCAGTGTTTAATGATTAAAACTAGATATTTCTAATGACTTCTGTTTGGCATAAAAAATATTCCTTCCCCCTGTGTCCAAATTCATTATTGTTTATATAATATAGATGATAATTTGATGTAATTATTCATGCACATCGAGGCTGATAATCAAAAAATCAAAGACAATTCTACAATATTTGTATCTATATATATATATATACAGGCTGTCCCATTTTAATTTATCGATGGAAATAAATCGATAAAATGAGAATGTACGAAAAAATGGTTCTCATAAAAGTTTTATGGTTTCTAGATACACGATGATTATATTGAGATTTTTTTCGAGGCATTGAGGTCCCTTTATCATTACTTAATCAGCAATTACTGATCAGTAATGGAACATAGCTTAGTGCTTAAATATCTCAAGAAGGACATACTGCATTCCAACATGCAAGCAGGCGACCTCTACTTCGTATACCATGGTTAATGCTAATGCAGGCAGTAGCTTTTAGTAGCATGTTCTGGGTTCAAGTGCAAGCTTATGTTTGATTTTGACCATCTTCCACCCCTCAGTGTATTTTTTACACAGTTTTTCTGTGTGCCATTAAAAAATATCAAAGTGCAATAATCCTATCGGCTTAAAGGTCACAAACATTTCTTCTCTTATGTCTTTATCTCGTATTTGCCAATACGAAGGAAAACAAACTTATAAATTTTCATTATAAAAACCCATAACGACTGTCATGTGACCTCAATGCCTTGACGAAAGATTTTTTTCAAACGACCTGATTTTCTCCATCGATAAATTAAAATGGAACAGCCTGTACATCACCAGGGGTATTTTCTTCGAATCCCCAGTGAGACTCAAATCTCATTGAAGATGAGTCACAGTTGTATGAGGAACCATTACGTCATTGGCCATCCTGCTAGTGATTGGTAAACTGTGTAGTCAACTATTGACATAGATCTAAAGATTTATGTCAGTAATTGTTTCAGAATTTATCTGATTATCGGGCTAGCCAATAATCATATTTTTTACTTCCATCGTGCTTTCGTTTCCCCCCGTTATCTAACTTTAGCATTCCCGGTCCATATTCGACAAAGCTCCTGTACGTTGATAGAATAACAAAAGGTACAAATATATATTGTGTATGTCCTCTCTTATGCGATGGATAAATTAATGATACGAAGGAATCTTCGAACGACAGATGGACGTATGTCTCCACATTCGTCGGTCGGGGAAGGGGGTCCTTTTCCTTCATGTACCTACCTACTATACACTTGGACAAAGCGAGGCTGTCTTTCGTTTGGGGGAATGTGGATGGAGTCTCGGGAACGCGTTACGTGACGGACATTGAGGGGTGTCTCGAGTAGATTCCTCGCATCTCGAGGTAACATAGCCCCCTTGGTACTGCGACAATACCTCTCGCTCGTGATGATAAAGAAATAAAAAAATCGAGTCTTTTAATCCCCTATCCATTATTGCTTCTCCCATATAATAAAGGGTTTTGTTATCAGTAACAATGTTTTTTTCTCTCACAAACCACTCGACATATTTCGAAACGGTAAAAAATTATAATTAAACAAAATTTGTTTGCCTGCATGGGTGCATATAAAAATCCCATAATTTCCAAACTAAAGATAATTTTATTTTCGTTTCAAAACCAACTCAATTTCTTTTGCATGAAAATTACCATTAAAATACAAATTTGCATAAGCTTATCCATTATTAAATTTGAAGGTGACTAGATCACTTTATCCGACCACGTCCTCTTCGTCAGTCGAGTTGATGATCCGACTATCCTATTTGTCCGTTATGACCAGTTATAACCCTTTTTGAAAGATTTTACCATTCCACTTGAAATGAGACACCCTGTATATGTATTATTTATGCGCTCGTAGCACGGGCGCTGGATGCATACTGGATGCCGGAGGGCCCGGTAGAGCAGAGTATTTCGTTGTCTTTTGAAGCCGCCGAGCCGGCAGCGAAGAGGGCGACATACAAGATGAGAGCTGCATATATATTAATATACATACAACCGTGCATATACCCAAGTATATATGCATACACACGTATCGCATACTATGTGTACATGCATACACTTGCATATATATATATATATATATATATATATATATATATATATATATATATATAAACATGCATATAAATGGTAGTCGCGAACAGCGGCAGCGGAGCGCGACTCGCATGCGCGATTCTGCGTCGTCTCAGGCAGCGGGGGTGAGCTAGAGAGAAGGAGTGAGCAAGAGAGTGGGACCGAGACGGAGAGAGCGATAGAGAGAGAGAGAGAGCGAGAGGAGGCGACCGAGAGGGAGAACTGATAGCGAGAGCGCAACACGATGCTCTCTATAAGGGCGGGTGCGCCGCGACGCCTCTGCAGTGAGGGTCGCGACGCCCACGAACGTACTTCGGGGATACGCTCCCGCGGTTTCAAACGCCGACCGGGTATTTCGTAACGTTATACACACGTCGCGAGCACGAGGTTTCCGCTAAATTTGCCATTGGCGAATTTTAAACGATAAAAACGAATCGCCAAATAAGCGAAATAAATTGTCGAAAAAAATTGTGGCACAGTGTTTTTTTTTCATAATTACGTTTGATTATCCATTGACTCGTCATCGTAAGATTGTATTAACAAGAAAAAAAAGGAACTTTTCTATGAGAAATGTGTAAAAATGCGAAATTTCCAGGAGCGAAGAATTCCCATCGCATTTTGTAATATCGTCGATAAAATCGAAGGTACGACGTTACAATTTTTCGATTTGATTATTTATCGATTCGCATAATTTATTCATTTATTTTTACTGATTTATCGTACACTCGAATAAAAGTCTCGTGCGCGAAATAACAATTTTCAAAAATCGACTTAAATATATAAATGCGTATGTGCACACGTGAGTGTCGATGTGCGTGTGCACCCTCGGGGGGTGTGTGCACATTCGTCTATTACTATGCATATACATACAGGCAGGGGAGGGGGCGTGGAAAGTCATTTTTGAATCTACGATATGTAATATTTCATCGTTTCTATTTTTCCCCCTTCGCTGGAATGATTTTGATACAAGGAAATATATACAAACAAGGAATAAATGCATAGTAGAAGAGAAAGAGTGATGATTGACTCTAGATCTGCATAGAGAGAGCAAGAGAGATAGAGAGAGATATCGGAGAGAGAGCAGCAAATACACGACCTAATACAACACAATGTCATCACCACTGCCCGTGACGGACCTGATAAATGTTTAAACGCTCGTCACACTCGCGCGGATTGTAAACAGGTACCCGATACGCCAGAGTTTATACGCCAAAGTATCCGCTCACATACGCTCATACGTGTATATCGCGAGCTTTCAATGTTTATGTATGTGTATACGTATGTACAAATATAGGCAAAGTAAGGTTGAGCTTGGATTGGCGGTTCGGATGCATATTTGCTCGGGTGTCGTGTAACTAGTTTCCGGACAAATCAAACTCTCTTGGTTTGAACGAACGCGAGGGTTGGCCGCGAAGAGAAACCCAAACAATCGTTCGAGGCCGATGTATTTACCCTCGTCACAAGAATGGTCACCACAAAACCAAAGAGACACTAGCGATCGATTTGAATCGCATAGGTAACGGGATCGATCCTTATCTATAGATATATCGTTACGCGATAAAAAGATTTCATCGCCTCTACCACCTTTGTGTGGACGAATCGAGGGATTGTTGGTTTTGGGTTTGAGCTTGGATCTTAAGATTTGGAAAGCGACGGTACGGAGCTTCGGGCACACACGCATACGGGTACGCACGGACAGATGAATATATGTAAAACAAGAAACGAATATTTATGTACACGTGGTTCGAGGAATTTTGAAAAATAGGGGTAGAACGGAAAAATGTTGGAACGATCGGGGAATGTTAGTAAGAGAGTGATCAAAAACGAAAAAAAGTACCTCCGACAGCAGGTTCGATGTACGACGCAATTCAAACACGATGACTCGACGATTATTATCGCGAGATTGATAATTCTCCGCGACAACAAAACCCGGCAGGTCGAGGTCGTATATCACACGGTGATTTTTTTGCGTTTGGGCGCGTTTGTCAAAAAATTGTATACGTCGTTAGAGAATTTTTGCAACGTAATATTAATTGCAAATAAATTATCGCTTTTTTTTTAGAAAACTTTTACAGTATAATATTAGTGGTAAATAAATTATGATTTTTTGTAAAATGTATAATCATATTTTGAATTTGGGTGTAAATGTTGAAAAAATGAAAAAGTTTCAAGCTGTTAATAATATTGCCAGTGCAAAGAATTTTCCAAGGTCGAGACTATGCGAATTTCGATTAACGTCGATATATTATTCTCCATTTTTATTTGCATATTTATATATTATATTTTTTATATTTTATACACGTATGTAATATATGTGCTATGTTAATTATAATGTTATATGTTACGATTATAATTTTGTTATTATTGTCATAACGTATCACCCATAATGTTCCATTATTTTTTTATCAACGAATATCCAACTCTTATCGTTCATTATTCTTAGTCAATATTTTACCTATTTCGAAGTTACGTAGCTCGTGCCGTAGAACGAAGCTTCCACCCTCGCTCGCTCGAGTCGGTTTGAATTATTCGACACGAGAGAGGAAGAGAGAGAGAGAGAGACAGAGAGGAAGATAGAGATACCAAGAGTAGACAGGAAGAGCGAAGGAAACTACATACCAGTGTACGTAATACGTGATGCTCTGGCAAAGGGCGCGATAGGAGGATATACCTCGAGTGCGAGAGTTATTTAGCAAACTGCGCGAGCTCGGGGTGACAGCACGCGAGAAAGCATGCCGCTAGGGGCTGAGGCCGAGCAATTGCGGCGCTTGACCAGTCTCCCCTACACCATGTATGGTATATTATATATACATATATATCGGATAGCTAGGAGTTGGAATCTAAGCACAAGGAGAGACGACAGAACGCAAATATATGTATATGTATATATATATATATATAGAAGATAGATTCGAACTTCTCGCTAACCGAGGTCTCCACCCTCGAAACGGACATAGCATTTCCTGGTTCACACGTACCACTGACTGTATTCAGGCCGTATCGAAAGTTTAATCGTTCGATCCAACAATATACATAATATGATATGATCGATTTCTATTAAGCAACGTTTAGTTTAATTTTGATTTAATCCAATGACAAAAAGACTGCTCCTAATGTCGAACATTGGGTTCGTTTTTAGTTCGTTCAATTTTGAGTGTTTTTTTCGGATATATGTGTAATTAAATTTCTATCCACGAGGGTAATTATTTTCACTTACCTATATTCTGTTTTCATCGAACATTTTCAAATATATTGTTTGTTTGGCACTTTTTGTTATATCTGGCACGAACATCGAGCACTTTTGGCTAACAATTTGTTCTGTTTCAATCTGTCAAAAAAATTGGAAACATGAATTTCGGGATAATTCGTTTCCCTTCATCCCCGAGTATGTACTTTTATTCTCCTAAAAAACCGCAATCTTCCATACACATATTTTGTTCTCACGCCCTTCCACTTTATCACGATCGCTTATATCGTCGTCAGAGATCTCCCGCTCGTCCACTATTCTTTCTCCCTCTTCCGAAAGATAAACTTTTTTGACAACCTTTCTTGAACCCGACAGTTTTCGTTGATGGGAAAAATTGTCAATACGTTTTCTTCGAGCTTTTCTCGTACGTCTCGTATTATATCTATATCCTGTTCAATACCAAACCCTCCCATCCCAATCCTAGCATTTCACGTGCCAAATTATATTTTCGTCGTGTGGTGATGGTTTTTCGATCATCTCCTTCTTTTCAAGGCCGATAATTCTTTCGGCCTTGGTTATATATGTATACGAATGTGTGTATGCACGTATATATCCATATAAATAATTTCCTTCTTTTTACCTCGTTCCAATTCCCCGACGTCTTTCACAGGCTTTTTGCCGTCCGGAAGGAGAACCAAGTGCAAAGTCGGATACCCAGTTATACATATATGTATATATATATATTGGAAGCTTGATGGTGGAAGGGCGGGGGTGTCGAAGCGAATGCAGCTCGGATGAATGCAAGACAGAGAAGAAAGAGCAGATGCGACGCCGGTGGTGCAGGAATTTCCCTCGACTGTTGGGAAACGGGATGGAGGTGGCATTCAGGGAAAATAAAGGGACCGCGGCGAAAGCCGCGTTGGGCAATGAACGAAGCAGCTCTCTTTGCCAGCTGTATAATGGAGAAAAAAAGACAAAGTGAACTGGGAGCAAAGAGGAAGGCTCCGTCCTCGAATACTGTGGATGTCAAATCGTGCTATATTAATTTGTGAAATAATTGATTAATTGCTCGGTCGTTGAGGAAACTGTCGTTTCCGTAAAGATCTTTTTCCACTTATTCCCATCACGGTTATTACGATTTTAGGATCCGAATGGAAATTTAGTCTGGTAATTTAGAGGCTGATTTCTCATCTCATACAGTAAAATCTCAAACCAGGCCTTGAAAAGGTATTCTGATCCGGCCCGGGTCCGGACAGGATCGACATTTCAACTTTATCTTAATTCATCTACAGGGTGTTAAGAAACTATTTCGGCACACAAAATACCTCGGTAGTTGTCGTCGGTATACCCAAAAGGCTTTTTTTAATTTTTTAATTTTACAATTTTTTTATTTTTTATTTTGTGATGTTAATTAGCAAAGTTTGCAAGTTTGAGCTATAAGCTAATAATGCAATCGAATGTATTATTAATAAATGCTGGTTCGAATTGGTTGGAATTGCGGGTTCGAGCCGACTCAGGATTTTTTTTTATAGATTTTTGCTTTTTTTGTAGACCTTAACACAATACCTATAAACAAACGAACGACGAGTCGTCACGGTAAAAATAAGCATATTTTTTATCGCTTAATCGCAGAGGGCCTCAAATTTTCAAACATTGTGAATTAATATCTCCACCAATTTTCATCTCAGGACAATTTGAAAACCCCATTTTGCTTGTACTGTCGCTAATTACCTAGGCTAGATGGCTTCGTCAAAAGAAATATATTCTCGCAATAAATACTTGAAAGATTTATTTCCCCTAATACTGGATTTTGTGAATAATTCTACCTAACGTGCCGATTTTTCTTCGATCACATTTAGAAATTGAATTGAATTGAATTGAATACAATAATATATTTAAAGGTACTACGAACGTTTTAACTTTGATAGCAATGAAAACTCACCCAAGTGAAATTTTTTCATTCTCGATACAATAATTATTTCATTAATTCGATGTGTTTCATTTGAGTACAAAAAAAGAACTTGGAAACAAATAAAGCCTACGGCGAAGCTTTGGTGTAATTAGGTATAATTAATGCACAATTGTACTATTACGAGAGGGAGAGAGAGAGAGAGAGAGAGAGAGAGAGAGAGAGAGAGAGAAAGAGGGGAGGAAACTGCCTACAGGCTTTTACCCCGCTCAACACGTGTTTCTCTTATCGCGTTCATTTCCCAACGACCCTGCCTCTGCCTGTGTGAAATGCAGTGGCGAAAGCATCGCCGCTTTTCCGTCACCCTTCGGACCTCCCAAAGCACATAAATGTATAGATAGGAACATGTCCGCATATGTACTTCTGATAAGCGTTTAATTATATATTACCCGCTCGATTGTTTAATCGACCTGACAATAACCCTAACATTCAACATTTTCAAAATATTTTTATCAGTTGATAAGAATATGTGTATTTTTTTAAACAATGTATTCGAAAAGGTTTTCATATTAGCGTTTCATAAAAAATAAAAAATGTCCAGGTATCGTTAGAAAATTGTCAATTAAATATTTTTTTGCAACGTTATAAAAAGAATTTTCATTCATTACCCTTTCGTAATTATTTCTTTTTGCTTCTACGAGGTTTAAAAATCAACGTGGACGAGTCAATTTAAAAACTAAAGTGCTCTTTGAACCGTCCTGATACATACCTATAAATATGTATAGCTACGAAATCGCACCAGTGCAGCAAACTCACCACTTGATTTATTTCTTCTCCTCAATAATTCTCTTTTTATTTTCCTGCACTGCTTTGGCGCTATCTCACACGGTATTCGGGAGCTTGTACTACCATCGCTTTTTAATCTATCGCTTCTGCTGTCAGTTTATATATATAACTGCATATACACCATATACATTATCCATACGTGGTATGAATCCATGTATGCACATGTACATATATATATATATATATATATATATATATATATATATATATATATATATATATATATTCGAGATTGTGCCGGGAGTCGATACATATACGCATACATACATTCTCATCGTCTTCCTGTCGGCCTGCACGTCGTATTCTCGTCGATTCATTTTTATTTACGGGCTGTCGCTGTGTATGCCGAACCGTTATACGCATGCGCACACGCACACGGCCACACACCCGGTAGCATGGAGCGGGTAGCTCAAACAGCATATGAGCCTATACTTTTCACCTATATTGCGTATTGCATACTTACTGGTCCAAATCACGATGATGACAAACGCAGAAAAAGGACTGTGGCAAGAAGATGCATATGTAAATATATATATAAATATATACGTGCACATGTGTAAATAAGAGAGAAGGATATAGAGCACTTTGTTGCCACGTCGAGAAGAAAAATCGACCCAGTATTCGCCTCTGTCCTCAGAAGTATATACAATAATATACCAGCGGTATTCCAGAAAAAGGAAGTGTTGAGAATACACCTCTCATTGTGACGTACCTACTACATATAATTTGTTCGGTTGACTTTACTCTTGATAAAATTGTCATTTCTTATAAAATATAATATTAAATTAATAATATTATACTTTGAACGTTTTTAAAGATGGCAAGAGGTGGAGGATGAAAAGGAACAAATTGCCATCTAAAATGTGGCCAAGCACACCTTGAGTTAATGCTAATGCCGGCGCTGAATTTTCAGGGGCACATTTTATTATTTATTATTATTATATTTTTATTATTTTTCGAAAGTGAGCTTACATTTGATTTTACGTACTCATCCACCCCTTATCGCTAAAGAAAGGGCGTCGTTTAAAAAAATTCCAAGTGTCATAAATTTGTTCTTTTCGAGGCTATCAACATTAATTTTTTTCGTTTTATTTGTCTCAGTCCCGTTTATAATATGACGAATAAAAATATATAGATGTCCATTAGAAATCGATGATAACCTTCCGGCGACCTCAACGCCTCAACAGTAAAAAATGTTAATATCACCATCGAGTGTCCCACGGGAAACCATAAAATTGTTATGGGACATTTTTGTTCGTATGACCTCACGTTTTCGAATTATTTCCATCGATAAACTTCAATGGGATACCTTGCCCTAATGGAATTCTTTCGCCGGCTTAATCTTAGCTCATTTTATTTGTCATTGTCTAAGGTGCGTATGGACGCTGATAAATACCATGACAAATTCGAATTTGTATCAAAATACACGAAAGGCGAATGATATATAAAAATAATTGAAGCGAATAATCCTTCAAGCATCCCTCCAGCAAAAATTAATCAATTCACATGATAAAATCGTATAAAGATTTATTAAAGCCACTCATTACTTTCTCGAGCTTTTCATAAATCCTGAAGATCCATCCTGAAAAGGACACCGAGTGATTCATGGCGACGGTTGGACTGATAATTTATCTTCGATGTCCTGGGAATTCTTGACAGACGTGAAAAATTCTGGTTTTGACATTCCCCTTCGTAGCTCGTCTCGAAATTAAACAACTTTCAGAATTTTTCACATACCAAATCGAATTTTCTAACAATAAGCTGCAAAAGAGTTATACAACATTACCATTTCACGCTTGCCATCAACTCCATCAATCAACTATTTATAAAATGTAGCCTGACTAATTACTAATAAAAAAAATCTTAATTAACCCAAAATTCAAAATAAAAAAGAGCGAAAGACAGATTGCACGATAATTTTTTTCCAAATCGCAGTAACCTCATTTTTTTTTTGTAAATCCATCGTCGTTAAAATAAATATTTTATATATTTATCAAACGAGTAATTAAATTTGATTAAGAAAAAATGACAAATACAGAAACCGGGAAAAAAGTGGGGTGATTATTTCCCCTAGGAGAAAAATGTTCGTTTTCTTTTTTCGAACGGGGTAGCTCATCCGGTAGAAAAGCGACCAACCACCTTAAAAATAAATTGAACAAAACTCGAGGTCCCACGAAGTTGTACCGCTCGGTACAAAAGTTGCATGTGCTATGGTAGGTACTCTCTATATCGCATTGTCTAGCGACTCCAGTTCCTACGTGTACTATTTCCTCGTGAATTCATTCCTCTTTCGCCCTTCTCGGTCTTTTTCTCCCCCTGTCTCTCCCTTTAGGCAACACATAATGGCCAGAGGCGCAATGCGACTGCAATTCCAGAGTCCCAGATATTTTCGTGAAAACTCGAGAGCCACGAGGACAACGATCCATGACGACGTCACCGAACATTTATTTTTATTCAATAATTCCTGCCACCGTCGACGTTCTTTCTCCCTCTCTCTCTCCGTCCCTTTGCCATTCCCGAGGCCGATCGAGAATAAACAATTGACGGTATGGATACATATGTATATATGTCCATCCCAACCCTCCGCTATGTGGAGATAACTGCTCTCTCGATAGCGAGACCGTTCGGTGAGGAAAAAAAAATACAATCGGGGAAAAAGCGACGCTACGCTTCGACCGACCTAGGGAGTTTGTGGAAACGGAGGGAATTGAAAAATACAAGGTTTAATATAACCATATCGATATATATATATATGTGCATGTATTCGCATGACTACGATATACAACACCTGCGTAAAAGTTGTCCCTCTGTTCTTTACATATTCGGATACACTCTGGATGTATAGATGTTTTTTTATAAATAAATATTGAACGAAGATGTGTTCGTCCCGAGGCGTGTGTGGTTTACGCACATAAAAAAATCACCCCCCAAGCTCGTGCGACTAAAAAATGCTGAATAATTCTGTTTTTGCGGAATGCAGAGTTGTCGATGAAACCAAAATCGAAAATTCCTCTAGCGCACGCGATATTTAAAATCACCTACAATTGTATTCAACAAAAATGCTTTACAGTTTGATTTCTTGACAAATTAAATTTTCTACGCTCTCAACGTAAATTCAATTTGTGTTATTTGGGCAAGATTAGTTTCGAGAGAGAGGCGTACATAAATTTGCCTGCTGATCGATAATCAAGTTATATGTCGTATCTATTAACGACCTCCGTTTAGAGGGAGGGCGGTTGTATTTTGTTTCGGACCCAAGTTTCAGCTAAACGGTTTATATTTCGAAAAAAAGACAAGAACGATAAACTGCGCATTCATTACATCAAGTGAACCGCAATATTCTTGTCACCGAACGATAAAACGTCACGAAGAAAATTCAATTACTGTCTCTGTTACCAGCTGAGTTTATTTCCGAACGTATTATGCTGGTTAGCTACGTGAAATTCCTACGAAACGTCGATGCTAACAAATTGGTTTTATTTGATTTATATTTTCTCCAACATATTTGATATTACGATCGGAAGCTGTTTAAACGATTAATAAATTGGGTTAAGCCAGGTATTAAGGGCTGTTAATTCTTAATTTGATTTTTTTCATACGATTAACGAAATCGCAGAAAATAGATATAACAATTATTTACTTCCGTTTAATTGTTACCGTGGTACTTGACATCCGTTACGTAAATCACAATAAAGTTGCTATGATTGAATTTAAATTTATTAGAATACGTCAATCTTCGATCGAACGAGGAGGTTGTGCAAGCCAAGCCTGTTTGTGTGTCATGCGAGATTTGGGATCCCGTTCTTTCGCTATTCTACGCCCGCGTGATGTCACTCGAGCGTAACCAAACCGTTCGATAATCACTAGCATTGTTATCGAAATAGGAAGGGGTAATACCCACCCTCTTTCACCCGCAAGTTTGCTATCTAATCCGCAGTTTGTCGCGCACCATATAGTATTTTATTTGTTACACTAACTACCGTTCCATATACATAAACTCGATTCGACATTACTCGGGTAGGAGAAGATGCGAGCTACGCCAAGGGAAGGTGAAAAGGTCCTACCGGGTTGAAACAAACAAATTAGCGTATGTAGTATAGTTAAGGGTAGAAGAAATTTCAAAGCCACAGGCAAATAGAGATCTTTCATTCAAATTAAATATATGCGTTTCATGAACTCTGGTTCACGAACTTCGTTAATTTCGTAAACTTGGGCTCTCTTTACGAGTTTAATACGTTTTATGGACATTTCGAAGTTGCTGAATTTCACAATTTTTAGGAGCTATTTATA
Organism: Netelia inedita; assembly: GCA_964017225.1. Taxonomy (NCBI): domain Eukaryota; kingdom Metazoa; phylum Arthropoda; class Insecta; order Hymenoptera; family Ichneumonidae; genus Netelia; species Netelia inedita. The sequence goes on from OZ024920.1 coordinate 27,866,393, forward strand.
GTTTCAAACTTCATGAACGTGAACTACCTGCGTTGTGCGAATTATACGAACTACGTTACTAGCTGTATTTGGAAATGAGCTTAATATTTTCAAAATTTTAACGTTTTTTCGACCTGTTTCACATGTTACTTCTCTTCTCTCTGCCTACAATGTCTAGCCCGATACTATTTAATTAATCTGTAATATATAGGAAAACATAGCTATAAATGGAATAACTGAATAAACATCTGGTTATAGGGCCTCTAGTTATAAATGGACGGACAGCTAGACATTCGGTTTCTTTTATGCCGAAAGTAGATATAAACTTTATGAACGGTACTAATTTCGTGATTATTATAATATGATCAACTTATCTTAGAATACTTTATGAATACTATGACTTTTAGGTATGTACAAACAATAGGAATTATATGAATTTTATGATTTTTAAGAACTTTGTAAATTTTACACATTTGTTAGGTTTACAAATTTTATTTATTAAAAATTTTCTGACGCTTTTTTATATTTGAATTTTTAATTAACCCTTATGAACAATATCTGATTAGAGAATGTATGAATTTTAGATCAGAAATTGATATATGCAACAATACGCCTTTTTTTAAGTGCAAGTTTTTTCAAGCGTTATCCTATAAGTTTTCGACTGAAACCGATACGTTACAGTACCACGGTACTATTATGCCGGAAAGGATATCTAACATGAACGCGTCTCGTTTCACTCTCGAGTTTTCCGCAGCTTGTACCCGGTTTTCCATCACTCTCCATTCAAAATCGATCACTCTCCTGCTGGAAAGTTGCAGCACAAGCAGCGGTGCAGACCAGACGAAAGATTTATTAAAAAAAGAAAAATCTAACGATCTTCTTCAGCGAGATAAATCTATGTAAACATATAACGGCGCAAGGCAGGCGAAAACGAGCAACGCGTATTACTGCAATGGAGAAAATGCGCGAGAGGTAGAAACAGATATGTCTGTTATTCATTTTGTGATGTACTTTTATCGCGCTTTAATTGAAGAGTAAAATGAAAAGGAAAGTGCGCATTCGATTTGGACATTTTTCTTATCTTATCTAGTCGTCATAAAATTGTGCTGGTTACGAGCTTACAACATTTTTCTATTTTATAATATTTTTAATAACAATTTTGACGCACATTCTTCGGACGGAGACTATAATTATCGATAAATATTAATTTATTTCAGGATAACGGATTGAATTTTTTTTCATAAAATAATAAATACTTCTAAACCATGAAGAAAAATATCGTCAATACAAATCGTATCGATCAATTAAAATCAATGATGAAAATGGCTAGAATATGATGGCTATTTTTAATGGGGATGTTTTAATAGGTTTCAACTCTCGAGTGGCTGAAATGAATATTTTATTATTTTTATTCTTTCGAAATTGATTACAGAAATTACGTCGAGCTTGTGAAAAAATGTCGAGATAAAAAATCGCACTCACGACGTTCGACAGTTTTTCAATGTTCAAAAAAGTATATACGACTTATTTAAAAATTGTCAAATTCTATTCCAAGTCGAGTAGAGCTTATCAACCATGTACCGAAAATTCAGTAGTGTTCGGTGACTACACGATCTTAACTTCCAACATTATCCATACCGCCATTGTTTTTTACTCAAGAAATATGTAGATTGGTCATAGCTGTCGTAGCGTGATCCAGAAACCTGTACAGCAAAGTATCCAATGTATGCCCCTTGTGAAAGAGCTTCGTGGGAGAGCTTTTTTTTAGTGAAAAGCTCTCGAGAGATCGAGAGAAATACAGACCGAGGGAAAGAGTGCTTAAAAAAGAAGAGGACGAAAAATAAGAATGCGGAAAAGAGGTCTGAGCGTATGGAAGAGATGGAATTTACGATGAAAAAGAATTTCGAAGTGCACAAGGGCGTGCGTGTATACCAACGCGTGTGCGTGTATCACGCTCGGACGCCTCAGCGAGCAATCCGTTTAAGAAAAAGCTTTCGATTCTCGTGAAATCTTACGTGACGTATAGTTATACAGAGATTTAGAAGGTGCGAAGGAGATTTGAAAATTATAAGAGGGAGAATCGAGAAATCGGATGAAAAGCAGTCGCACAAAATTCTCTCGTTCGCACACCGGGTGCCAGTGGTGTTGAGTGTCCTCTCATCTCCTCAAATGTCATCCACCCCGTTTACGCCCCTTCGATCTTTCAGTTGTACCCCTTCTTTTCTTGAGATCCAATAAAAGTGCCTATGCATTTTTATTTAATCGGTTTTCGGGTCTCTGCATTCGTCCAATATCGATGAAAACGTCGTTGCCACTGTTGGTCTGATCTCGCTCTATCCGTTTTCACTGGTTAATTTCTTTTTATTCCGTCGATGCCAACGGCCATGACGCCGGTTCCGAGAACGACCATTTATGTCGAATTTTTTATATTTTTTTTTATGTCGATCTGTACGCGCAATTTTTTCATGTCGTTTATTTGTCTTTCATGGGTACACGAGGTTATATTTACATGCTTCCAGGCCTTTTATTTATTCGTCATGCGAGGTTTTTTCCAGTTTTTCGGTCGGTCAGCGACAATTTTCATTCGGTATATATATATACCGAATGTATATCTATATATACAATATATATATACTCGTCTATACAGGGTGAGGCACGAAGAATAGAACACCCAAATATCTCGAAAGCTATATCCCGGAGAAAAATATGTTTCCAATAAAAAGTTTAAGTCATGGAGGGGTTGGTGCAGTAGTCACATCTGCTTTCGATTAGCTTTATGTGTTCAAGGTCATTTCAAGGTCAACTTGTTTTTTTTCAAATAAAAATATATATTTTTCATTACAGATTGTTAATCTACGTCTTGAAACAAATAACTTTTGTTTGAAACATTTTGTTATCCGCAATTTAGTTTTTCAGATATTTAGGTGTCCTGTTTCTCCTGTCTCACCCAGTATATCCACATTGTAGCATATACATGTATTTCTTCATAGTGCAGTTGCGATGTTTCTTTCTCTCTCTCTCTCTCTCTTGCTCCAGCAATGAAAAGAGATATCGAATTCTCTCACGATGCTTGTCGCCCACCTCGTTCGCGAGCCCAAACTTTTGAGACTCTGTCACGAGTGCGAAAGGCGCCGTTCCCACCCCGTCAGTCCAACCCGATAAGGATGCAGTGGCTTCAAGAGTGTCAGCCGTAAGATATGGGATGAGCTCTTTTCTATGTCGTGAAAAAGACGACTATACATATAGCTATGTATGTATACATATATATAAAGTATAGAAGTCGGCTTCGTTGTCCCATAAGCATGTATATCCGTCACCAGTGAATGAGAAGAGGTCTTGAGCCTTTCCTTGAAATATCGGATTTAAATGGGATTGTGTCGCTTGCCCGCGTATTCTGTTGTTCGAGTTCACTGGAGTATACCAGAGTTAGGTGTCGTTGCCCTCACGTCATCTACCATGGGCTAACTAGACCAACTTAAACTGATTCGACCGACTGACCTAACCTCATCCAACCTCATATCGCTTTTTCCCTATTCCTGTACAAACATCCTTGTATATTTATAATATTATAGAGCTGAAAAAGAACTCACAATAAAAAATATTCATAAATTTTTATCTATCGGCTGTTAAAAAGCAATTTCGTAACACGCCAGTTTTGAAATTAGTACTATCGAATTCATTGGTGGATACAATGTCATGACTGAAATGATGACATTAACAAGCCATGTGGCCAAACGGACGGAACTACAGGGTTACAAACGTTTACAGCTCGTGAGCTAATAATTTTTTATCAGTTGATCGTGTTTATACCGAAAATAGCCCAATAATACAAGAAGTAACGCAAAACACCCTCGAGCTCGACGAAAGCAAGAGATCCGGTCTCGCAGACATACGATATCCGAATTTTATTGCCCATTATATTTAAAAAAAAGTAGAAATAAGAATGTACGTCGCAAATATTGTATTATGAGACGTTATACGAAACTCGGGAAGAGTCCGAGTGGATAAAGGCGTTACTGCTGGACGTTCGAAAAGTTTTATCACTGATCTTCCTCGTGTTTTTTTTTCTCCTGCCCCTCTCTGTTCCTCTCGTCTGCGAGTATATCTCTTTCTCTATTTCTCTCCCCTGGCATCGATGCAAGTAGCGCACCGCAGCCAGCACCGGGCACAAGAAAAAGAGAGCGGACAGCAAACTCGGGAATTCGATCGGGGTTGAAAAAGGAATAAGTGAATATAACTCGTAGCTTGAGGCGAAAGGGGCCGTTGGGGGTTGGGGCACGAAGAGGGCTAGGGGGTCTAGGCAAGCGGGCTATGCACAAAACCAGACCGGATTGGCTTCCATCCGCTCTACGACTACATGTCTCTACGTCTGTTGCACCACCCTTTCGATATGTGTGTGTATGTATAGATATATGTACAGATCGTACGTTGCAAAGAAAAGAAACGCACCGTGGGTTAGCCTCGGGCATAGCGTGTGCACGCCCCAAACCACTCGAACGGAGCACTACTACTACAACCCTCTCAACCACCTCCTCGCCCTCTACAGCAAACCCCACTGTAGTTTCGTGGCTCTAGTTTATTTAATTTTCTTCTTCGACGAGCTCCGGTCATTCTTGGATGCGCTCCCTCTGCCCCCAAGGAAAAACTTCTTTACCGAGTTTTTTTACGTTTTCCCTCCCCTTTTCTTACTTTCTCTTTTCCTGTATCTCTCTTTCTCACACACACACACACGCGCGGATACCTTTTCTTTTTTCCTCTAGACCGTGAACGACAATTTCATTCGATTCCTGTGTATATGATGGGCACAACGAAAATACGCGCTAAATTGCGACAATTTTTCTGCAGATTCGTGGTCTTATTATCATTTTCTTAAATGCGACGGAGAAGAACATTTTTCATTAAACTTTTGGCTCTAGCGAATATTAGAAGCACGAAGCTAATGAAATCGATTAATATATAATATTTAAGAAATTTCTTTTCAATCGGCAAGCCAGAAAAACGCAAGAACCAGAAAAGATCTCGTTTCTCATGGTAAAATCCTACTCTATTATGTAAAATGCAATCATCTTTTACATGCAATCAATAAAAAATCCTTCTAAAAAACGATCAAAAAGGACGCCAACAAATTTCTCCGGAATTCAAGGTAATCAAGAATCTTTACAAGCAAATCATTTGCCCATGATTAGCTTGAGCACAGAAGCTCATGAGGTTCAAACTCATACGATTATCCGGAGAAATGACTTATGTACATGATGTATATGTATGCTATATATACTAGTCGAGTAACATAAAATGTTATGATATGCGAGTAAAGGGAAGGAAAAAAGAGTCGAGGAAGAGAAAATTGTGCTGTCGATCCGGACTTTCGAGAACTGGTTAGGCACCCTATACAACGATTGATGTACATACATACACACATAGCATCCACGTACGTAAGCAAAAAAGAGCGGAAGTTAACGAGGCAGGGGCGACTAATTTCACGCGATTAGCGAGACCGGTCGTTAGAGTTAACAAAATAGATTAGTCACCTCGCGGTCCTCGGGAGCGAGTACACGTACGTGTGTGTCTGCGCACGCGAGTTTGCATATGGGTGCGTGGCTTTTAGTCGTACGTGCAACCCCTGAATTTCCTACGGGGTTGAACTCGTGGAGTAGGCACAAAGTGACTCGACATACATTCACCCTCTATCCGATCGATCACAAAACTCTCCATTATCTTCTGGGACTCTTTGTCTCCCACTCACCCTCCGTAAGAAAAGAGAGGCGCGACCATTTTGATGTTCCCTTCTTCGGCATCTATTGCTGGTCCTCGGTGTATCACGTTTGTATTATTCTCAATTAAACTTTGTCTCTGTCGGTCTTCCATTTCATCCGCTTTCTCCACTCTTGTCTTTTTCTCAAAAAATACATTTCTCCTTTCATCCCTTAGAAAATAAGCGTCCGATATTTCGCTGTTGCTCTAATCTTATGAAGAAGAAGTGCCTGGCTAGACACACCTCTTGAATAATTTAATGACGTTGAAATTTGGTTTTAATCGAGGAGGGTTAAGTCTTCGTGCGATAATTTACTTTAGTCAATGGTCGGTGAATATTCCTTAGTTATTAACGAAAATCAGAAAAGTCAGATGTTTTAAACAATTTACGGGATAATTTATAAATTTGTTCCAATTAAATCATTACGATTTATTTTCAAATATTATTTCCACTAAAAAATTATTCATTCGGTAATTCACGCTGAATAATTTGTTTCACTTTTGTAAATATCTGATGAAATATAAACAAACCAAACTTGTCCATTTTTTCAGATTAGTCGTTTCAACGAGGACACCTCGAACACACATGACGATTTCTCCGCGTTAGCGTGGGACTTGAGGGAAGAAAAATCACGTTTTATCCGAAGTGACACCGCAGTGCAATAAAGTGTTCCCGACGCGCTGGGCGGAAGAAGAGAGAAGGTGGCGTTTAATGGCGCGTCTAAGAGGCACTCGTGCGAGCACCACGAGGCAGAGAATAAGGAGTCGAATCTCTACTAGCATCGGCCCGTTAACTACGGCGTTCACAAGAGCATCGTCGTAACGCAGTACGAATAGAAGGCACGAGGGAAAAAAATTAACGAGAAAACGAAAAGAAAAATAAACCATTTAAAAAAAACTTCAGCCAATCATTCGATCCACGCGAGGCTGATTAAAGGACATCCACTCTTTAAAAGCTACCAGACTCGATGTCTCTCGATAATCAAATAACTATTTTTATCTGATTGCCGTCGGTAATTAAACAACCGTAAAGTGTATATGTGATATATATATATATATATATATATATATATAAATATATACCGAGGAAAAAAAAAGACAAAACGTCCTTCATTAAAGGGTTACTTAATACTTGGTGTTCCGTTGTCTGCATTTAAGTGTCCCTCTTCACCAAATAGAATCGTCACAGTGGAAACAGTGGACTATGACAACAAAAAGTGTTTTTTGTCTTTATTTTATATTCGTATAAATGTGTAGTGGCTTTCTCACCGTTTAGCGGTTTCATCTTGTCGATCTTTACATGATTCTCGACCGCAAGAGGAGCAATAAAAATATAACGACCCTGCGCAGAAGTACTCGCATGCACAGACTTATGCGCACATGCGCTAGTAAGTACACACACTCAGATCGTCTATCGTTTCGAACTCTTCGAATAAGAGATAAATATCGAATCTCGGCAAAAGAGATCTCCGTTGGGGAGAATGGGCTTAAGGGCGTTGAGTTCTACAACCATCTCATAATATCTGAAAGGGAATCGTGAAGTCTTACGGGGGAAGAAAAGGACGCAGGCAACGAGGATATTTCAGGGAGGACGAAGCGTGAAAAGGTTTACCCCCAGATCACTGACTACGTGACACAATCGTGTCGGGCCCAGGGCAAGATGAAAGCAAAACCCCAATACTGGAAACTCGAAAGGGCGTGACCGTAAATGACGACGAATATAAAAATTGGAGACGAATCGCGAAACTGAAAGAAAGAAACGAAAAAATGACACCTATGAGTGAAGATTTTTTATCAAAGTTCGTTCGATAACAATAATCATAATAAGGATGATAATAAAAGTGATGAAGTAATTTGTATTTGCGGGATGAAAAGAAAAGCGTAACTGTTGGTTTTTATTGATGATCGAATTGGAATAAAAAAGCGGCAAATATTCGATAAAAAAAGTTTCATCGGTTATCGTTCATTTCGTTGTACCGGTGGTTTAGGAGTGAAAATAAATTGAAAAGAATAAAAAAGTAACAGTGATGATAGATCACGTTCACATGAAGGTGAAGTCGGCCTCGAAGAACAACAATCCGACTAAAATGGGGTGTGAAAAGGCGTCGAGACGTTTAAAGGCGGTTCTCGTTAAAGCGTCTCGCCTTGGGATCACGACAGGCGAGGTCGCGAGTCTCAGGTCCGCAAAGAGGCTCATACCGCAACGAGATCACGGTTGGAGACTCGCGGTCTTTCTACTTCTAATGCTCGGCGGTGGTGTAATCGTCACCCTTGTCTGCATGGCGAGAAAGGGCTGCTCGAGGATTGAGGATATCGTGAGTATTTCGTATAACAAAACATTATTTAAAGCAGGAGCATGTAGGTTTAAGTGTTATTATTGTTATTCCAAGGCTACGTAGAGCTGATGCTCGAAACTGAACAAATTTTACATTGCTCATAATGTACAGTCTTTACATTACACTTGATCCTGCAGAAATTTAGTAATAAATATATGTTCTTAAGAATACAATATGATACATTTCAATCCTGTTAAATTTTGGTTAATAATTTCAAACTGTCAATGAAGCAAAGCACTCTTTTTTAATTATTGTATAATTTAAACGTAAAATAATATCATGTCCTTTTATTGAAATTTGCCACGGTAATATTGCGTAGAAATTGATTGATTGATTTTACGCAAGTCAATTACTTTGTTGATCGATTGATTGATTTTAGGCATTTTATAGATTTATTGATTGATCTATTGTATTTTGGTCCTATTTGGCACAGAGTATTTATTGTAGAGCATATTATGTGTTGTGTTATGTGTTGCAAACGAGATTCACAATAATTGGATAAAATACATGAAATGAGAAAAGTTGGCTAGGTGAAATAAGTCATATGTAGTAGAACGGAGAGACAAAGAGAGGTCGAGAGAGTGACAGAAATGGAAGATAAAGGGAATCCTTCACTGCAGACTCAGTCTCATCCCTCTCTGCGTACATTGTCGCACGGGATTCGATTAAACGCTCTCGTCTTTGTCGACATGCATTCACAGAGAGAGGTGAGAGAGAGAGAGAGAGAGAGCGGAGGCGAAAGTAGAAACGGCGGTGAAGTCACTAACAGCAGCAAATCCGGCAAGAAAGTACGCCAGTCTTTCGATAAGAGAGGGCGAGAGAGAGAAAGAGAGGATATACCTATATTATTCGTATGCATAGCAGAGACGTTGTGCACAATCGCGTGCGAACAAAGACGGAAACATAATTCCCATTTCTCTCTTCTTGTCCAACTGTGGAAACATCAAGTATGTACTTAAAGCGGACCAGCACCGATTGCGTAATCAATATACGGTGCAGTTTTGTCGGTTTCCGAGATTTTCTCTGAATGAGGCTTCTACGACCCAGATAAATAGAAAACGAGAAGGAGAAGGACAGGGAACCCACTAGACACATCCGCCCGTCACCCCTAACCATCAATTTCGCAGCAAAACACAGTTAAATATAGTAGTATTGGTACACGTAAAGTAGAGTTTTAGGGACAGTGTCCTTAGGTCTTTTCAGGCCATCGTGTTACCCTTACAGAAACTTCGGATCAATGGCTGCCCACACAGGAAGCATTATTTCTACGAAAGAAGGTTACGTGCAATGTCGGATTCGTGTTATTTTAATTGTTTCAAGTCGTATGGCAGTGCGATGTCATGCCGAAGGAAATGATATACGAGACAGAGATCCAGAAGTTATATATCGCGACCGCTAGGTGGCTTTCAGGTCGGGAAGACCGCGCCGGCTGAAACGGAAGATTCTAGTAGGCGTCGCGTTAGTGGCTGGCGTGAAAACAGCTCAGCAACGCCATCGACGTTGGCCATCGAGAAGTGTCCGGTGGCCTCATGGCTGCCACAAGACCTAGGGACGTTCGAGAAGGTATGGATGATATATAGCTCGGTAAGGATTGGTGGTGAGAGAAGGAGGCTTGGTCGACGCCGCAAGCCAGCAACCGAGGAGAACGGAGCGTGGAGAGCTCCGGAGAGATTCGGTGAACAGAGGAACGAGATATAGTAATAGAGCTGATGGAGTGAGAAAGCATGAAGGGCAGATGCCACAGCACAGCCTCCCGATATAATGCAGAGGAGTAAGAGATGGAGTTAGATGCTACAGAAAGAGAAAGGACATGGGTGAGTGAGAGAAGAAGAGAGACAGGGAGAGAGAAACTGAAGAAGGTTTGTGGCCTGCGGCTGGTTGTGGACGAGGGTCGAACTAACGGGAAGTGGGCTGGCCGCACGAGCCAATGTAGAGAGAGAGAGAGAGAGAGAGAGAGGTGAAAGCAAGAGAGCTGATGCATTGGCGGGACCACCGGATCCGAGGAGAGGTACTCCTGGCTTCTAGCACCTCCGTGAGGATATATGGATATATATATATATATATTCTCGTCGAGAAACTATTCGACGTTCCCCTTGTCGACGTCGAGGGACTTTGCGCTGAAGGGTCGGTCCGGGGATGATGATGGGGCAAAGGATCGACCGGTTGAATAGACTGCGAAGGGGTGAGATCTCTCGACCAGAATTTCTCAAGTGTCCTCGTCTCTCGAAGCACGATACTCGACAATGTGGATAATCATGAAGCACGCGTATTCGGATACCGATCTTTTTGTGATGATCGTCGATATGGTTTGCGTACCGCATCATTTGTGGAAGGGTTCCATTGTTTCAACGAGATAAGGCCTAGATACATCCTTTAAATTAAATATAACACGGGGATCCCATTGGTGTTAAGTATAGAACATGTGGAAATAAGGGGGTGATAGTCATTAACGTAATGAAAGCGCAAACTGTTTGAGTAATCGAACGAACGAGTCACGATCGACATAATCCACCAAAATAGCCTTCGGTATGCCAGTAAATGATTGTTTTGGCGTTTCAAGTTGCGAATACCCATTACCTTTAATCCGCAGTAATGACGAACATTTTTATTCATTATCGACCACCACCCGAATCGGAGAATAGTCGAATGAACGCAGGTACACGAGGTGCAGTTTATTGAGGGTTCGAGAGGAAACAATGAACTTTCGCCCGTAGAAACATCGCATTCTAATTTTCGAACTCTTCAAGCAAGAGTGATAAAATAAGAGATGGAACGAATTGGACTAAATTCAGAGATCTGATCTTTATGTTTCTTAAATATCACAAGCTTGGCAATTTCGGTATGCCGGTTGTAACTCTGCTAAGCCAACGTTGAGGCAAACAATGAGAATATACCATGAGTGTAGCAGGACGCGCGAGATGACGGGAGAACAGGTCGCCGTGGATCATGAGAGACGCATAAATTCTGCCCGGTAATAACACAACCAAGGTTGGCAGCACCAGTGTTCTCTGTCCGGCCTCTTGCCGACAGTCAACTCAGCCAAAGGATTCTCCTAGGGGTGTTACGAGGAACTGGTACAGTACCAGCCGAGGCAAGTTCATGGAGGATCGACGTTTGGAGGATCCGATATGCGTTTAGAGTGCTGCCAACCTCCGGAGATGGAGATAGCACGTCCAACAGGGCACACTGTTTCGTGATATAACGTTCCTTCCCTCATACAACCTTGACATGCGGCAGCGACATCCTGTAACCTACCAGAGGCGCACTGATCAGTTATCCGAGTTAGTCATAGCATATTTGTGTATCATCCCCGTGTGTTTAAACGCAACTTGAGTTCCCGCCGCGGACACCCGGAAGATGAAAAGTCACGCAACGGCCCACAACAGCATGACGCATATGGGCTTACTTCGAGATGCTAGAACAAGGGATGAATGAAGGACGAATAGTTCGCGGTCCGTAACTACGCTATGTCGTATAACCTCGGTGAACGAGGAAGAAGAGCATGTGATACCCCTGAAGAGAGATATGAAAATTCAATCCGGGGAGAAGATAAGAACCAAAGATATGCGACGTACATATTTGCGGACATATTCACGGGCCGGCATAATTCTGGGGAAACGAGACCACTAACGGGAATACACCAGTAAACCGCTATGGAATACGATCCAGGATTAGATCATGTCTATTACTCCCTGTTGCACACGTCATGAGTTTTCCTCGGTTTAGTTTGGATCCGTGAACTGATGGCAACCTTATTGTTGCAACAACCCCAATCGAGATAGATTTATTTCTTCAACTTCCCTTGTTGTTGCTGATTGATTGACTTCATTATTTTGTAATATCTTCAATGTGCTAATATGATCATTCCTTCCCTTCTATGTGCTCCTTTTCACTCAAACTCCTTTCTTGAATGATCGCCAGCCCTTCACGAATGCGCCTTCGAAACCCACGAATCGTTTAGAGGCACACATTTATCCGGCGAATGTATAAGTCAAAATGCCTGTTGAGTACAGAGAAGTTTTGAAGTGACTGATGACGGAGTTCACTTAATTACTTACTCGGTGTTTAGTTACTTGTTTAGACCGAGAAACTTCACCCAGTAACTTTTCGTCGGAATGCAGACTCCATACAGTTCGGTGACTTTGGATGAGATTTTACCTATATTACACGATTGTTGGAAGTTATTTTACATGAACCGAGTTTCCACGAAGACATCATCAAATTTGTCACGGCGTGACATGTGTGTTTGTGTAACAGTTCATTTTGGTTTGTCATAAAGGAAGTTTTATCTTCGTCAAACAAATATTTCTTACAGCTTCGTGTCGTGGTTTCAAAAAATAATAAATACTAATAAAAAATAATGTTTGTATATAAATATATGCATGTAACATTCATCCTTTCGAAATTTCGTTTACTACAATTTTCTCCAAATTGCCCAGAATTTTAGGTTTAATTGTTAGAGTATTTCTAGCTATTCGACCAATATCCGTAATTATTTCAAGTTCTGTATTTGTGCAGCCATTCTACCGTAATTTTCTGCATGAATACATGATTGGAAAAGAGAACAAACATGGTTGATATAGAATTTCTCGACAATAGATAGAAGAAAATGAAAATATAAAATAAAAATATTTCGTATTCCATATAAGTGGACTTCTTTTTTAGAATCGCGATTACTTTACTATTTCACTGAAAAATTTAGTTTATAATGCATCTGAACCAGACGTGCGTATTTCACTAAAAACGAAAGACTTTGAAAAAATTCCAAGCGCAGAAAGAAAAATAATAGAATAATTTTTATTATTTCGATAAGATGAAAATTTAATCTGTCAAAACGAAATTTTAGTAGTTTGCCGTTAAAAAGCAGGGGTGCAATACGGCGGGATAAGCAATCTAGGCGCTCACTCCGTGACTGATGAAGTACTGGAACGAGTTTCCGGCATCAGTCCGGGAGGTCGCGAATAGAGAGGGAGAAGTGAGGTCGAAAGCGGACACAGTGCGGCGGCGGTAGGGGATCAGATCGATTAGGTCTCGGAAGTGGAGCGAGAAACAAGACTCCATGGTCACGCTCCGTTTCGCGGCTCTGCTTAACGGAATGCGGAGGAACGAGAGGAGAGTGAAGGATTCTGTAGAATTTCTAGAGAATGGACCACCCATAATCTCTTATACTCTAAGTTTTTTTTTACATCCGCTCTTTTTCCCACAGTTCTTCTCTCCCTAGATTAAAGGATTTTTGAGAATATCACTAAAGGCCTAAAACTCTGAACAGTACGAAAAATCCTGTCACTAACGGCACTTAACGTCACGAAAATATTCGGACACCAGCATAGAGATGCGCTTTCTGTTATCCGTTTTCACTAAATATTCAAAGGACTAGTAAATTATAGTAAAATATATTAAATCATAATTTTCAGGTAACATGAGCGCAACAAAATAATTATTTTGAACGTTCGATTGTTTAAATAATAAGAAACGTTCGAAAAAATCGGGAATTCGTGTGTAACAGAAACATTTGGACGATGTTTCCTGAAAATCATATTCTAATTCCACCCTAATTCGCTGATCCTTCGAAAATTTGTTAGTTAAAATGGAGAATAGAAAGAGCAACTCTATGCTGGTGTCCGAATATTTTCATAACCGACTGTAGGTTCAAGATCCACTAAACAAATTTAAAGAATATGCTGTAGTAATAGATTCCGCGAAATAAAGAGTAAATGAACGACAAGGAGTAACAAAACGAGCTAATTCCCTAGCGTGCACATCAAATACTTGATTTGGATGCAATTAGATTACCACAAAAATTTTACATTGGACGAATTAACGTTCCACGGGAATGATTTAATTTCATAATTAATTTTTCATTGATGTAGCTGGATAAATATTACTATTTCGGGTGAAGAATATCTTTGAAAACCGGGCATTAGCAAGTGCTACTTCTCGTTATCTCTGAATGAGCTGATGGCTCAACCAGCATGAAGTGGGCCCAGGATAGATGAAGATATCAACAGAAATTAGTGTAAGCCGACGACGATACCGGTCATTGCCATTCTACTCGCATGCCACATGGCGTTTTGCGCGCGAGGGATAGGTCACTCCGGTGCTTGGAAACTGGAGATTGACGATGTATAGTTCATTCGGAGACTGGAAACTCCAGAACCGGTCATGCCGATCGCATTATGCCTCTCGGCCTCGGGTTACTCAGAGATCGGTCACGTGCATGTTGCAATCCCAATCTCTGCTTGCTGCTGGCCAGCTGCAATGATTTAGAAGCTGATATATATATATTACACAATGTGTGTATCAGCACATTTCTGTCCACGTACCTCGTGGCCCGATATATTGGCAATAATGCCCGCAATCTGGTCCAATTTCTCTTCGGGAGCGCGTTCCTGTTGGGCGGAAAATCAATTCAGTCACGCGGTGGAAAGGCATAGCCATAATCCACGGCAATACTGTATGAACGTTTTATTATACGTATGGCTTTAGCTTATCGTGACTGAAACCAGCTCCTGGTGATCAGTGAGAGAGCTTAAGGTAAAGTTTCCGGCTGTACATAGCGCGGGGTAGCTTCGCAAAAAACGGAACGCTTGTACTTATCCGATACCGTAGAGATGAATAAAGGATGAAGAAACGCCAACAATGATGCTAACACGGATGAAAATGTTCTCCGGGGATCACAATTCGATACTCCTTCGTACTTCGCGAATTCGATTGTACAGAGACGAGATATTTATAAATATTTCCATTCCATAAAGCGACGAATTGTTCATTCAAAGATTCCATTGTCATGAAATCAAGGAACAAACTTAAGATAAAGTTATCCGAATTAGTTGATTAGTGCCTTTCGTGGCGCAAAACGGCGATGTGGAATTAGTTTATCGATTTCCGTTTGTGAACCCATGGCAGTTTTACATTTCGAACCGGTTGAACAGATTGCCTCAGCGTCCTCCAATTTTGTGTACATGGAAAATATACATAGGTAGAGATGTTTGTAGAGAGGAAATCGACGGACCGATACCTTATACAACCTGTTTCACGATAATGTTCAGTATCCTGCATAAAAGAGTATGGGTCGTCGATCGACGAGCATGCACCCTGGAATGAAGGCATGTGCGCTCATCCATGTAGGTATAGGGATATAACGTCAGAAACATAGAAGGGTAGCCGTGTTGGCTATTGGCGCTATGCAAGATAACGGACGACGTTGGATACCGAGAGGCGGAAAGGACTTCGTTCGAACGAGCCATGAAGTAGATGAGAAGGCGAAGACGGGGGTATACAGATACTCAAATGAGGAACTAGATCGTACCATTTTGTAAGAGAAAGGTACACTTTTGATTTTTTTGTATATTGACAATAGTTGAAACGTTCTGTTACCTTCAATGGGAGATACCTCACGATTTAATTAACATATATTGATGAAACGTATTTTTAAGGGATGATCTTTCCAACCGTTTTTATTGAGACCTTGTACAAGTTTCTAACGCTGATATTATACTCAACATTGTATTTTTTTTATAGCGTAAGATTTTTTAAAAAATGTAAAGGGTAGGGGAAACTGACGATAGTTGACTATAGGGGTAGGTAGACTACCTATCAATAACTCAATTTACTCGAAAGTGTTCTCGAAAGGGCACCAGCTTATTTCCCAAGCTATAGTCGAAAAAGCATCAGCTTTTATAAGTAAATAATTTTTTCACAATTTACTATACAATTCCATGCATGTGCACTCCTTCAACGTCATTCTACATTGCCTGAACTACATCTAATTTTTGGCTAAATGCCATTCTCGAAATATTACACATGCAGTAATGTGCAGAAAT
Source organism: Netelia inedita (assembly GCA_964017225.1). NCBI lineage: Eukaryota > Metazoa > Arthropoda > Insecta > Hymenoptera > Ichneumonidae > Netelia > Netelia inedita. The sequence continues at coordinate 27,882,282 of OZ024920.1, forward strand.
TCCTGAAGTCACAGTTTTTCTCCTCCTGGGTCTAATAGGCAAGATTGATTGAATCAAATAATTAAAACATCAGTAAATGTACATCTTATGCCAAAGTTACTACAGGGGAACGAACGCTGCCTTTTTTCGATTTTGAAAATTTTGTGACTATTGGGCCCTGTAGGACTATCAACCGTATCATGTACTAAAATTTCATATATTCATATATTTCATATATAAAATTTCGAGATAAAGAGTTCTATGAACTCTTTATCTCGAACTCGATAAAGTTCGATACTTTTTTAACGACCGATTAAAAATTGGGTGTTTATCAAAATTGTCTTTCTATAAACTTGTCTATTATCGACGTGAATTCGATAAGGAATAAAATATTGTATATAGCAATGTTAATTTACTACCCATCAAAAAATAAAAAACTTCAATTTCTCAAAAGCTCTTACAATTTTAGCACTTTAGTTTTCTCCGACATCCATTTTTTGACATAATGAATAAAAGTTGAAAATGTTGAAGGAATTCAAACTATACTTACATATATAGTGATGCAAACCATACTTACATATACGAGTGTACGTAACGGATGATGTATGAGTGTATATGGTAAGATAGTTCGACGTTCAACGAGGCCAATGGGGTCAATCGGGTTTCCGCTCGATATTATTCGTTAAATATAGAATCACCATAAATTCAAAGTTTGTGTATTTTGCGTGTTTTAGCTTCATGCGATCGTATCAACCTTGCTCTTTATTCGTTTGCAGTATGTCAAACACTGCCAATACATAAACAACTATTTATGCGGTATGCGTGTTCGACGCTCGTGAACCAAGTAGCTTCCTTCTGTTTGCGTAGATGCGAGTCACCCACACACGTTTCTTCATTTTATCGAATATTTTGAATTATCGATAAGATGATATAAATATACATGAACCATAGCGTGGAATAACCGAAACGAAAATTTCTACAAACCAAACCTATAAAAATCGAACTATCGAAAATGTATATCTTCTAAAGATGAAGAAAACATAATAGATATTTGTTCTGTAAGGACAGTTGAACAGCTATGTTTTACCGTAAATCGATTAATTGATTAACGTACACCTTGGAATGAATTAATACCGGGCTCATCGATGAATTATTGATATTTAGTAAATTGGTTAATCCATGGCAACAAATAATTACAAATATGATAATACAATAATAATAATAATAAATAATTTTAATAACTCATCAAAATTATCTTGCCATAGTAAATATTAAATTCTATATGATTTTGAACATATCCTGCCACGTCAACTAATATAAATTCCAGATAATGTTCGATAAGGTAAATAAAAATATTTCTCCACTACTGTATTTTCTTCCTGACCTCGAACTCTCGCTCTTTCTGTTTCTCAGTACCGTCGCCCTTCTTCACTCTTTCCATCATAATATTGCGGACATGCGTATAATATACCAAGCAAAAACAATAAAGAAACCAACAAAGAATAAAAAAAACTAAGAAACTAAGTAAAAAGAAGAAATTGCTTTCTCTGTCACTGTTCCACTTCTTTCGTACTTCATTCCACCATTCTTTCTCGGGGCCACCAGGCGATGGCGAGTCTTTCAAACCTTTCCTCGGGGCTCTGTACAAGCGATCCCAGAGAGCCACGATGCATGTATATTTGAATTTTCACGAGATACAGAAAGGGCAATGGGTAAACTGGAATTCAAGAGGTTATGGAAGAAACTGAGAAACGTACAAGCTTGTGAAAACTCTCGGAATTTCCTTTCTTCACCATCCCCATCATCTTCAACCCCTTTTACGATCTCTTTTATTCGACCCCCATGTCCCTTGACTATTCCGCCACGGAGCGTCTCGAAAGGTACTACCTCGTTGAGCTGTGCGTCCCGTTTGTTATGAAAGCGGCGTTCATGGTACAAATATGCGACAAAAATGATTAAACGAAATAAAGAGTGCGGAGTTTTCCTTTTCCTTATTTTTTCTCCTGTTTTCTTCGACTCGTTATTCTCAAATTATACATGTTAATTGACCCGCCAAGGTTTGCGCCAACGCGTATACAAGCATTATCGGGCGAGACCATTTATTTAATCTTCATTATTTATTTATTCAATTATCATTAATTTAGTAAATTTAACATCAAGTTGAACAGGATGTAGATCTATTAGTAATAAACGTGATTGAAGAGAAAATTTCATCTAGAATTCAAATAACGAATAAACATAAAAAATGAGGAAACCGGTTATAGTTTGGGTCCTTCCATTTCGTGGAAAAGGGCTGGGTTTCGCGTTCATTCGGAAACGATGCTGTTTTCCCTCAATTGGATGGTTCCACAAGATATATTACATGGATTCCGTCGTGCACTGACTCGATGATTTTTAAATGGACCGATGCAATTATAAACATCGACTAGTCCTGTCACCGTTAGAAGAGCAACTTCGCACCTCAAATGTCCATCATCCCAAAGTGTGTAGCTTGATCCTTCCCTCTTTCTTGATCACTCCTCCTTATTTCGCTCCATGTGTCCATATAATGTAATCGAGACTGCACATTATATAGTCTTCGCACTCTTAACACCCTTTATATATATATGGACAAAGACATATAGTATATGAGTTTAGGCAGAAAAAGCATCCGTTGTAAAGTACTCGGAAGGATTTTCACTGTTGAGAGTGGTGGTTAACCGCGTTCTGGGTTTCGTTCCGCGCTAGCTTTGTACCTCTAGCATTTCTACTCTGGTATTACGCGTACAGCCCGGGAAGCCGGAAGCGAAATGTCTGGATTGTACTTTTTTGTGTTATTGCGTACGTGCTCCTCTGTGTTTCACGAGCGGCATTCAACGAGAGCAGTCAGTCAATTCATGCAGTACATGTGCAACGCGATATATATCTATGACGTACACTCTTTGATCCTCTTCCGGTGGATCTTTTCCATTTTTCAGTGTCCTCTTCTTTTTTTATTCATCATTATAGTATCCTTTGTTGCCGGCCGTTCAATTATTCACTTTGACATACGTATCATCACTATTGCTAGCATGGGAATACTCGTTGTTAAATACGTCTACCCCTTCTGGATGAAAAATGGCCAGCTGGGAACGAAAAGGCAAAAGCGCCTTTTATATTTCCTGCGTCGGTAATATTTCATCAATAAAACAAAACGTATAATCAAAATAATCAATCGATTAAAACCTAACTAATGTGTTATCCAAAATAGTTTCCAGCATGTTATCACTCATTCTGCGTTATATCTTGTATCTCGTATTTGTCTAGTGTAATGAGTATTCATTTTCTCTTTATGTTTGATTTTGATAAAAGTGAATCTTAAAACAAGATGCAATTATGATGAAATTGCGCGATGACCGTAACAAGAAGTCTGTGTGAGCAGACTGCAGCACACTGTGTGCTATGGCGAAACTGGTAGTCCGTTTAATCTCGAGGCCCGTAACTCAACGAAATGTTGGATCCTTCAGTATAACGATGAGTCGGAAAACGTTACGAGCCAGTGGACACACAAACAAATGTTCCAAAACACAGAGTCCACAACATACGCGTTTCGGAAAACAAACAAACGAGGCTATTTCAGAGATTCGTGGATTATTTGGAAGCCATGAACTCGCATTCACAATCCTGAAATTCCGCGTGCGGGCCTATTCCTATCTATACACACGCATATATATATATACATAAACATCGTTTGGTAAGCCCGAGGGTTTAAACCAACGACGTAGAGAAGATCCCCTTAGCGATTTGGCTCGTTTTGCGACGCGATACGATATCAATTTGGGTAATTAAACGTTGTCCCATCTGGCTGAAAGCTAGGCGCGTTATCCGCACGGCGCTATATTATCGCACACCTTCTGGATAGATCCTCGTCGTTCAAAACCTTCCGATAACCCATCCTCTGAAATCCTTGATCGTTGCAAAACTACCCCCGATGCGTGTTCGAAACCCCGTACCAGTATGCACACACAGACCGGTTGTGGAAAGCGAAGGCAAAGCTACCCTTCGGAAGCTCGGCATCATCAATTGAACACACAACAAGCAGCCCTGACAAGGGTGATGGCTTGATCACGGTCGGTTATTGGGCTAGTTATGAACGTAGAATATTTTAGAAATAAAAATCTAATGTTGAACGGGACTTACGGGTGGCTTTTTCATAAATTACTGATAAGGTCGAGATCCAGGAGGTCGTTTTCATCCCTCTACAGCTTTACAAAACGGGTTGTACGACTTCCTAGAGGGATGGAAGAAGAAACCTCGAGGACGGATAACTACCCCGTTATCGTAAAATTTACAGCGGATTTTCCATACACACGACAAGATAGAGGCAAGTTTTCGTGGTTCTTTGAATAACGTCGCTCGGAGGGATGGTTCCCTTTCGAAGCAATAAAGAGACCAAAAGCGTGAATAATAGAAGCCAGGATGCGCAAGCAAGAGGTAGACATTTAATATCACCATATACCCCACGATCTTCCATAGACGAGCTCCTACACCAAAGATGCTCTTCCTTTAATAACCCTCTCGCATAATTCGCGAATTCACGCCCATTAGCGCGTCCTTCACCAGGACTCCTATAATTACGCTCTCCCCGTTTGAGGGTATCGCTGCCGTTTATGCGCGAGTGTAGCGGGGACAGTGAGAAGTGCGTGTCAGCCCTCCAAAAGCCCACCTTTAATGGGGGTTTGGAGGAGCTATTGAATCGTGGTACTGTGGTGAAGCGTTTCGAATAAAAAAGATAACGTGTATATAGGGGACCGTGCAAAATAGATACCGAAGAGAGGTTCGCAGAAAATCTAAAGTCCCATAAAAATTCATCCCCGCCCCTGCATCATCCCCTACTTCCACAATTTCCATGTATAGGCACTTTTCTTACATGATTTTCGATAATGTTTCATACAGGACTTGGTTTTGCTTAGAGAGAGTGGGGAGAGGAAGTTAGCTGGGGGTGAATTGAACCAAAATAGACCCCCGCGACAAACCATGACCGATTCGTAACCACGAATATGTGTCCGACGTTTTGGCATTTATAGTGATGATAAAGGGGGGGGGGGGAGACTCCCGTGGTATTTATGGCACGACGAGAATGAGGGTGAAGAAGCGCCGGTGGATAGGAGGGGGAGGAGTTTGAACTCGGACATTGGTTACGGAGGGTGAGCGCGGCAGAGATGAGTGATAAAGTGCCTCCAACGTGGAGAGAGAGAAGGAGAGGGAATACGAGCGTTAGAGGGGAACGAAGTTATATGAGGAGGTTATAGAGGCGCCATCCGATCCGCTATCGGAAACGCTCCGCGTAAACGGGTCTCTCTAGCGAAGGCGCCTCCAATCATTTCCCAATTAGCAGCTGATTGCGTACAGCTGGCGCCGAAAGTTTCGGACGAAACTCCTCTACGTTCTCGCCGCCGGCGAGCTTATACGATCGCGGCTGTATGAATGGTTAAAATGGGATTGTGGGGTGGGCTGGGGTGGGTGAGCTGGGTTGAGGGGGAGGACGATGTCGCGTCTCGCCGCGAAATTGCCCTAGGTAAATTGCATTGACGATAACCGCAAGCGATTTGTAACTGTATACATATTAGGTATATGTATGTATATATATACGCATATTAATAACGCAAAGCGATGAAAAATTCGATTAAATCTGTTAAAATTGACGAGGACGAAGTTGACGATAGACAGAGGGTTGGGAAGAGTTATTTTTTCTTATTTCTTCGCGTAGACTTATAAATTGATAGAATTTTTTTTCGATATTATTGCATTTTATCAATGCACATCGTGCATCGTTATAATTTAATATTGGCATAATTATTTTGAGTTTTTGTTATCGGTGATGATTTTTTTTTGATTATCCATTATTTTGTTAATATATATTAAAGATTCGTTCACCAAATACCTCTCCCGTCTTGAAATTTTGTACATGATAAAATTTCGAACTCGTCTATTTCGAAACCGATACAACAAAATCGATAAAGTTCAATTCTTTTTCAACGATCAATTAAAAATTGGTTATTTATAAAAATCGTCTTTCTATAAACTTGTCTATTATCGAAGTGAATTCGATAGCGAAAAAAATCTTGTCTATAGCAATGCAAAGCTTTCGTCCCTGGGAAATATCAAAGTTTTCGACCAGATAAAGTCAGCGAGAGTTTCGAACGCTTATGTGTATGCTCCGTCCCTCGACCGCCAAACTGTCTACTCATCATCCTACAGCGCCCCCCCCCCTCCTTTTTCTTCCACTAAGCTCTAATTACTTAAGCAATCCGCGCAAGTCGTTAAATTTCGTCCCTCTGCGATTACAAGGTCTGTGTATATATAAACGCCGGAAGCAACCATAGCGAGAAAGCACTCTCGTCCCTGGCCTAGTAGGTACATGGAGACTAATAATCACCGTGAAGTGAATAGATCAAGTCGACACAATGGCGTGATCAATAGTAAAACTAATTCCCAAGTCAAACCTCGGGACGCTTCTCTCACGTCCTACCCGCAGGCCAGAAGTTCGACTTCGAAGCGCACGTGTATATCGGGCTGAAAGCTTCCTATATCAAAGTTGACGTTCTACGAGTGATCGAAATTAGAGGGACGCAGAGTCAGATTCGTTTATTTTATTGAATGAAAATGATTCGACAGAATTTGCACGAATGAATCAAGTTTTATTCGGACGAATTTGCATTTATTTTAATTCATTTCGTCAAACTATTTGTTTGATCTTAATAAATTTGATGGCTGTAGTGTGCAAGATTTTCAATCCTCCCCGCACATAATATTTCTTATTAAATTTAGAGTCACCCGAACAAACTCTGTGAAAACTGAGAGTTCATGTCTGTGAAGTATTATTGGAGAAGTTTAAAAGAATATCTTAATATCAATTCGTGCAAGTGCACAAGTACTTGCACTACTCCAACATTAAGGAATTTTATTATTGAATTTCTGAAATTTGATAAAGTCCAACATTCGACGATAAAATTACAAAGTCGTAGGACGGCTAGCTATAAAAAAGTGTATGGAGCTTGTATCGTTAAACTGGCAATAATATTTTATGATAAAAGTTTAATTTGTACTCCTCAAGCAATCTCGGTTGAAAAATTCAAGAAATAATAATGATGGGATTTTTTTTAATACGGCCTATTTTTATCGTCCGTTCATATTTAAATGTTTCATAATACAGTCAATATTAACTTCAAATTTAAAAAGAAACCGAAGTAAATAATGATGAAGGTATGGGGTGATTTATAGTTTGACAGGAAAATTATTCGTCAATACTCTACTCATTTTTGTCGAAGGAAGAAAGTCGTCGCTTACAAATTCCATTGTGAATCAAAGTAGTTATCAGGCAGTTTTGTCTACGTTCAGCCTTAAGCCGTAAGCCATCATTTTGACTCTCGAAAAGCGAATAAATTCATCCTCGATGGGAATTAGTTCATCAAACTACAAAACTTGTGATTACTATGATAAGAATGTGGAAGTTTAATTGAAATATTATTAAGAAAATTCGACAATTGTACCGTGTCGGTGACTCATGTCAGTGTATCAAATTGCAAGTAAACTTTGAAAACTATCAATCGACTTCTTTGCTTTTCTGGTCGACCGATTGAAGCTGTTTTATCTCTTGATTATTAAAATCAAATGTCGACCAAAATATATTCAACATATAAAACAAAATAGAGCCTCATCAGCCGATGGACCACAGTCTCATTGGGTGAAAGAAGTAAAAACCCCTGTCTCAATAACAACAAAATAATAATTTCAGAAAATATAGATTCATATTTATAAAAAAGCATTTATTAATCACGTCATCATCACATGATGATTAACGAAACGAAAGTAACGATTTAAATTCGAAAAACAATTATTTATAAATTAAAATTGCGTTTTTTTCTTTTTTGTGATAAATCGAGATAAAACCCAAAAAATCATTTTTCCCAGTCCAATGGGAAGTTATCATCCGCTTTGATAAAAGCCATAAAAGCAACGACCTCTGACCTCGTCAAATGCGTAAGAAACTTGGGAAGGTAAATCGAGAACAATTCGATTCAACGACTCGAGCAAAGTGTTCTCGTCCACGTACATATATAGATACACACTCTGCCTTGCTAGAGGGTTTGACTCCGGGCTTCGGCTGGTACTCGTTAACGGTACATTGTTGTGCTAGAATTAGCAAACGATGTGTCCAAGTGCGCGTGTGTGTTTTTTTCAACCCCCTTCCTACCGACATCACCGCTTTTCTTCGTTCAACGAACAATGAACCGTACGTTTCCGTTTTTTCTCTTTCTTCCCGCTCTGTGAATGCTTCCGTTAAAATAGAATAGCAGCGCTAGAAATGGTGTAAAAAACGTTTCACTTCGAAAAAAGAAACGGGGTGCGATAAAACTTCATTTCTATATTCACCCTTATATATAAATATCACTAAATTATAAAATAATCTTATATACTATAAATATATAATTTAATTTGACCAAATTATTCGTTCATCCAGCAGCTGTAACAAACATTTAAAAATGTCCTTGCACCCCTGCGCTTCCGCGTTGGTGGTGTTTGCTTCCGTGTTCCAGAACCTGGCGACCTAGCCGAGCAGAGTTCCATTGTCCTGTGAAGCTACCGACGACAATGACGATGACGACGACGACGACAAGATCGACGACGACGGCAACGACGATGACGGTACCGAGAACGAGGAAGACAAAATTCACGACGCTTGCTGGCGGAGGCAAGGAGATACGGAATGGGCATGGATTAAGAGAATTCGTACATAACGTCAAGGTGGAGAAGTTGTCTCACGAGAAAACGCGAGCTACCGTTATCACTACATCCCCGTGTTCTTCGTTTGCCAAGCCGTACACACGTTAAAAAAGAAAAAAATCTACGGACGATGAGAAAGATTAAAAATAGGGGATGATCGAATTTTGTGAGAAATCGAGAATAAGGGATTAAAAATTGTCAGCGAAATAAGAACTAATACGGTGAGGTTGAGGTGACTTTTTTTCACTCGTCTCACCGAGGTCCGAGAAAAGAGAAGAAAAAATCAATTGGATTGTGCGGGATACGGGATGCGCACGGTGAAGCGAGAAAGAGCTATTGTACTGTACAATATAATGAAACTGTCTCGAACAATATTGTAATGTCGCGAATGCCCCAAGGGAGAAGTATATATTTTCTGTAAAGTAGGATTACGGAAAAAAAATTACAATATATTCGTGAGTGAAATGAGAAAAAATTAGAAATTTGATATAACACGTGATGAGAATCGAAAACAATATGTCGAATAGGTATATATATAGGTATATATATGTATATATACGTATATACATGTATATTAGTTAAGGATTCTTCAAGATTCGATTTCTCTCCCTCTAACCCCCATCGATATCGCGATATTCGCGATGAACTTTTTGCCACGCACTTAAGGACGCTCAACCCCCAAAGAACAATAATTCAAAATTCATAAACAAAATTAATGATTAATAATAAAAATATTGAAAAAAACGATGAAAACTGAAATAATCTTGAAATTTTCTAAAAAATCATCCCCAAATTCGACTGTCTTTTTTGTAGCTAACAAGCTAACAAGTTGGCTCAAATACGAACTGTATTCTATTTTGATTGTAAAAAAAGAAAGGAACGATTCAAGATTCGAATGTTGCCGTAATGTCTGTTCGCATCTGAGTGGCTGTTTGTCCATCCAACCTCGAAGATTAAATATAATATCGGCGGTATGGGTGGAACATGACGGGTATATTAACCGACGAAGAGAGATATTAATTTCAGCCTCGAACTTAAAGGACTTTGTGCATAAGCCGACGGTAAATCATTTCGCGGACTTCTCGCGGCAGCGTTTCACGAAAATCTCGCATATTATAATCTTGGTATATCCAGAGCCACAGTCCTCATTCTTATTATCTATTTTCATCCAGCCTGGACCGTTCTACATTCTCATTTCTCTCTCTCTTCATATACGTATATACATGGAAGAATAGACATTTCGAAACTTCAACTGTATTATATACATATAGTGGACGCTTCGAAATGAGAGCCAACATCGTGGACTATATTAGATGTCTTAAACCTCCTTCAACACACGCCAGATACGGCACGAGAGTATACGTAATAATGAGAAACGAGCTTTCATTATTATCACAATTTCACCTTGCTCTTATCATTTTTTATTATTTTTTCTATTCTTCAGCATTATTGCATAACCGAATTTCCGAGGGAATAATTACCACCAGTCCGTTGAAACATAAAAAAATAAATCATATTCGCTTGCCACCGACCTTATCTCCATCGAGGCTCATCCTAGTTCCTAATCCCGATTCTTTTATTAATTCTCTCTCTCGTGATAACGCATACGTCGAAACATGGATTAAACTTATGTATGAATATTATAACGGCATACATGAATATTTCTTCACCCGTCACGTATTCCGTTGACACAGATATTTCGGTTGAAAGCCGATTTTTTGTCACGGAAACGGTGGTACGAATCTAAGCCAAATGGAAATTGAGAGTGCACGATTATTAATTTGCGGTGACGCCTCTTTCTACCTACCTCTATCTGTATCTCTGCAATCCGGTCGCATCGATATGACAAAAAAATCTAACGGTCCGCGTTAATTAACGCGAGAAATAGGCTTTATATATAAGTATAACGGTTGGCATCAAGAGTGATCAGCCACTATGGCAATATTTTCGCTGGATGAGGGGAGAGGACATAAAGACGAACACGACGATCGATTAATCGGGAGAAAATAGTAACGAGATAAAAGCAAATTAAGATTAAACTAAATCAATACGATGTTCCTTATTGGCAAAAAGCGATTCGGGACGAGGGAGAGAAATGACGAACGAAATTTTTTGTGAAATCTCGTGCACGAATAATGGAAAACATAATTTAAGCAAAAAGGAATGTGCGAGCGAACGAACGAACGAGCGAACGAACGAACGAACGAACGAACGAAAGTGGTGATAAATCTTCAGACCTGTAACACTCTAAACTATCGCTAGATATTAATAAGATTTTAGATCGATACGATTCAATGGGAATTAAAAAATGGAAACTATCAATGAGAATCCAACGTGAAAGACGAAAGACCCTCGGATTTCAAAAATAGTTAACAATTTCTACGTAGAGAAAGACGCTGCGAGAAAGGGGTGTTTATCATTAGCGAAAAGAAAAGTCAGATTCTCCACTTGACACAGAAGGGCTTTTTGTTTCGGAATAAATGAAAAAAGAGAACGGACATTTGATCGAAACGTGAACGAAAATTCGACGATTTTTGTAAATAAATAATCAACACGAATATTGTATGAAACGGAGGCTGAACAAAATCGTCGGTTTCGAAGTGAACAAAAAAAATAACGTGCACCAAAATCACGTCAGAGCTTTCGAGATTTTTGAACGTTGCGCTATGTACGCACCAACGAGATACGATTATAATCGCGGGTTACGTGTGTAACACAGGGTAGACAATGTGGGACCATCGCGCGGTGGTAAAAAAAAACATTCTCACGGAGAACCTCGATTTTTCTACGATGGCAAAAAAAACCAAACGGGACAAAGGCAACGAAGAAGAGAGGAAAAATACCGATGAAACAAAGGGACGGGAAAGCGAGAGAATAAAAAAGGATTTCATATTTATACGTGTGTCTAAATGATTTGTTATCTCGGAAAAATAATAAAGTTTAACGAGCTTTTTGCTGAACTTTCTGATGAATTTTCGAGACGACTGCAAAATTCATGATGTGAACAAAAAATAGTTTAAAAATCCATCCACCTTGAAATTTATCCCTTTCTACAAAAACAATCGTTATTTATTCAGAAATTAATAAATAAAAGTCATCTGCGTGGACAAAGAAAATGATAAAAAGTTCACTTAAAAAAAAAATACGTTCTTTCTCGGCCTTTATGGGCGTAGGAACACATCTACGCACACACCCACATACACACCCGCGCACATCACAGGAGAGTAGTTGGACAGTGAAATAACCGGACGAACTGGTCTTGGTTATACATCCACGAGGTATCGGAGTTTATTTCATGAATATTTCAGCGGTCGGTGTTGGCAATAAATAGCGAGTGCCGCGGAATTATATTCCTGAAGTAAAATTCCCCATAACGTCCACGCCGCGACTCAAACTCACGATCTGGATACACAGGAGGGAGAGACCCTAGGCGTATATCCTACCCCGCTGTTGGCTACACCCTCGACCTGCTGCTGTTACTGCTGCTGGTGCTGCTACTCGACACTCGGCACACGAATGGCCGAGCAAGGAATACTAATTGGCTCGAAACAAAACCTAAACCGAAACGCAAGGAGGAATTTTGGCACGATATGCAGGCGTTTGGTTCTGCCATAAATTTTAACCCTTTCTCTCTCGCTTTCAACGTCCTTCGTCACGGTTATACGTAGAATAGTTATCCTCGAAATATTCGGTAAGTAAAAGGGTGACTTTTTTAGGGATGAAAAAGAAAATTCGATTCAACAGAAATGTTATATATTCGTCGTCTCTGTTTGGCACATAAAAAAATAACACAGGAAGAAAAGGATGTCGGAAGGATAGATCGAGAATGTTCGAAAAAAAATCTTGGTGTCAAAGACGTTAGTTAGAATTGTAGACATCGTGAGAAACGTGTGAGTCGTAAGATGTGAGAAGAGATTCGTTAATGATCGCTGGGAATGAAAATAGCAAAACGTAAAGAGTGAGAGAGAGAGAGAGAGAGAGAGAGAGACGGGGTGAGAATAAAACATTAGTGTATGTGAGAAACGTAGGACGAGCCTCGGTGCCACCTGCTACCTGTCCTGCTTGGACGCAGTGTTATCAATTTTCCTCTCTTCGTTCCCCGTAATGGCCATATTTTGTACTCGACACGAAAAAGAGGTGATCGAGATCGCGAGAAATTGCGAGAGAGAAAAAAGCAGCAGTGTAACAAACGGTCACACAACACGTACGAATAAATTATCAGGTGAGAGATGAAAAAAGAAACAAAATGCGTTATACATTTATACCTTCCCTTCGTGCCTTGTATTTTTCTTAAGGTTTTCAGAACAATGGCACCCCTTTCAAAACTATTGCAATAATTTTTATATAAATACATTCTCCTCTTGTTCCCAGGCATTCCGTTTATCTGCCGGGGTCAGCAACCCGCCACGTACGAATGCAGACGGCCGGAAATCCGAAAACAAATTTTTTATCCGAATAAAAAACTTAACATAAACTTTTCCATTCCATAAAATATTCCATTTTGCCGCAGGCATTTTCTTTCTTGTTTAATTTGAGGTAAAATGTTGCACAAACTTGGACGAAAAACGGAATCTACAAAACAAATACTTTTCTAAATTATTCTAATATGCATATACCTATACATCTTCCTCTCGTTAGAATATTAAACTACATGCTTCTCTTTATAGTCCATTTGATCTAATACAGTATAGTTTACGAACCATATAATGCAAGATCTAACGATCTCTTTGCCTTGAGCAGATAATCATAGCCACAAGTTCTGAGACGAAAAGAAGAAAAAAAGAAAAATAATTAAAACACATTTATTGTGCTGCGTTGGTTTTACGAGTCTCACGCGTTCAGAATCTCCACGTAATCCTCAACTCTAGTTTGTGCCAAGAAATCGATATATACATATATTGCACATGGCACTTGGTATATGAGTGTTCTAAAGATGCAGCATGGTACGAGGCGCCCAACAACATTTCGAATAGCCCAATGCGCCCGTGTGGGCGATGTTCATTTCGATGCAAGAAAGGGATGTACCTCGAAAAACGGATACTATACCGGATGGATCCGTGCGCCTCGCTCGCCCAACTTTACGGCTTTTTAACGGCATGGCCGTTAACTTGACGGGTTCTTCACCTTGTCCCTTCACCCGTCGCCCAAGCTTTTCCCGCCCGTAAATATACATACATATATAACCTCTATGCACAATATATGTATGCCAGACTGAGCTAAAATGGAACACTACTTACGGAAAAGACGATTTTCAGTTATCTAAAAATCCCACAATAAATGTCTCTAGCTCGTAAAAACAATCTCTCTAGAGAATCTATAGTTATAAGATGATACTAATGATATGGTATAAATTAATAACAATTAGATCGACCAAAAGAAAAAAACTTTCATTAAATTCTAAGGTAGTTCTATTTTACCCCAATCTTTGTTATGTACTCCAGCCTGTCTCGAACTTTGACTCTGCCTCGTTCTGTTAACGTCACGCACACTCACCCAGACGGAGCGACGAGCTTCTTCTTTTTTCCTTTACTGCGTAACGTTATTTCCTCTTTTCCAGTGTGCGAAGATCTTTCTTTCTGTACCTTACACTGTCTTCCTCTCATCCTCTTTCCCTCTTTTTCATCTTTTTCGCGCGGTTGAGAAACGACCCGAAGACGAAGAAGAATGAAAAGAAGCTCACGTTCTCTCCAGTTCCTGCTTACTCCCCTTTCCCGAAGTGAACGCACGAGGAGCTTTTACGGCGAAGGATGTGAGGCGCATCTCCGGTTTTAGTAAAGCCCTCTATAGGCTCTTGGACTTTTTTTACTCGCCTCTCTTCTCTCCCCAGTCTTCTAGCAACGTCTGCCAGTGAGTGGTTTTATGTCTTTTTCGTAGATATTCAATGTTTTTGTGAGCGTTTAATGTGCGGAATCGGAGCGAGAGAGAGATAGATAACGATAAGAATATGCGGTGGCAAAGAAGGTCAGTATTATATTAGAGCCCAGAAATTATTTTTTTCAGAATTTGCTTGTCATCAACTCGGAGGTTAATGACCTAATACTTTTACGGCGCGAATCAGAAATGTTTTTTGAAATATTTCCTCGACCAAAGAATCATCGGATTCTTTTTTTTACTAATAAATAGATATACAACTTCATTTATTAGAATAAGACAATTACTTTTTAGACGACGATTCATGAGGTTTTAACAATCTCTCGCTGAATGTTACGCGATCACTGATTAGATTACGTGAATAGAATTTTGGGGAAGCTAAAGAAAGCTTGATTGATTGATCGATCGATTGATGAATTGATTGATTGATTGGTTGATCAATTGACTGATTGACTGATTCAATGATTAATTTAATGATTAATTGATGGATCGATATTGGAGTTAAACTCTGGGGGCGGTAGATATTACTTGAAAATTAAATTTTGCAGTTCTTGGTTACATACCCAATCCTATAATACACGTAGTTTCGTACAAACTGTATGGAATTATAATTCCATACAGATTGATTGCAGTATCTTTATTGCAGGAATTAGTGATAAAGGCGATAATGCCTGTAAAAATATTAGTGCGAGAGCCCACGACCAAAACCCAACTAGTCGGGTATTAACGGTCAAAAGTGTAGCATCTAGATGGGAGCCCGTTTCTGCTATGTCAAAAAAAAATGTAGTCGGTATTATCACAATACGTCTGATATTGATAATGTACATAGATTTTGTCATTTTATTACGAAAAAAATTGTTTTCAGACGTTTTGCGCGTAGCATCTGGCCTGAGCGTATTTTCAAAAATGTCAACAAATTTAGCCGACCTGTATCGTAGCAAACCGGCTAATTTTTTTTAACCTTTAGTATGCCTGCCAGGATCACTAAAATACTGTTTTCAAACATTTTTAATGTCGCCTATAATTCCAAAAACGAAAAAGAAGTTTCGGAGTCATCCCGCACATTCAGCAGTGTTTTGTTACACTCCTAGTCCCTCGATCGGCAGGCTGCACTAATCTCGAGCGATGTTCATTTTATTAGTCTTACGTGTTATGCGGTTGCTGTGCGATAAATGATGTCGATCAGTGATATCGGCTAAAGACATTTTGTTCCAGATGAAGACATTGAGGATGATGATCTTAGTAGTAATATAGAGAGTGACCTTGATGACGGCAATAATGATGATGAATCCGACAGCGATTGAATATGCTCCTATTTTGTCACTTTTTTAATAAACAGTATTGTTCAAAGGTTATCCCAGTCTCCTTTTGTTCAATTTATCAAAAAAATTCCTCAACTTTAGTTCGACAGTTTTAGGTAAGCGCTTAATTAATTATTATGTAAGAACTTGACGGCTGCAACTTTTTCGTTGGCTTAATAGACTTATACGCCACAACCACATATTTTAACGATTTCTGACTATCTAAATATGTCTGATAGGTAAGATGCTACACCTAATTTGTCTGATACCAATTTTTTCTACATCTGGATACCTCATTTCATCATGTCGAATAATTTCCAGACAGATCGCTGTGTTACCGATCGGTAAAATTTGTTAACATTTTCAAAACGGTCTCAAAACATAAGGTGCTCACATTTTCTTCTGGAAACCGATTTTTTCGCATCAACTAATCCAAATTAACTTATAAAAAAGATTTTGAGACGAGCTGCTATAAGTTTTTTTTTGTCTCATTTTTGATTTTTGGAAATGGTCTCCTGACTAGGCGCTACACTACTAGCATCTGAAAAACGTTTTTTCGGTATTTTAGATCTATCATTCAACTTTATTTCGAAAATCAGACGTATTACTATGATTCAGGTTGGCAACATTTTTTGACATTTTTGAAAATGCAGTTAGGTCAGACGCTACGCAGAAGATTTCTGAAATTATTATTTTTTGGTTCGAGTTAATCCCAGCTATCGACTTTATATGGGTTTGGCCGTAATGCTATGATGTTCAAATTTTGGTCGTGGGCTCTCGTACTATATATCGAGATAAAACACATCATTTATTTCCCATGCCGAGATAGGAATTCAATTTGTTTCTGTTGGGAGAGAAATATATCTCCTTGATAAAGGGATCGTTTTCGGAAAACCGCATCGACTTGAAAGGATAGTTACCCTTAACGTTCCGAGGTCAACCATTCCGGGCAACATCGCGAATCTTGTACTGCTTCAGTTAACCAGATGGATGAAACCGTTTCCAAGTCAAATCGCATGGAATCGCCTTTGGGTACCGGGCAACCCCTTAGCTAGTTTTTCCAAAGCATATGAAACGTAGGGTGCAGGTACATACGGATTTACCTACACACTCGCATCGTCAAAGGATACGTGCCGACTCCAGACGCAACAAGTCTCCGTGCATTTTGACAGTCATCCGATATGATCTATTTAGAAAAGGGACCACTTCTGATTGTGAGTCTCAGTAGTAGTTTATTGAATGTGCCGACTACGATACGCATAACGAGAGAGAGAGAGATGAGAGACCAATCTAGAAATATTACTTAGGTACCCTGGAACGAAATCCCTTCAAGCGCAAAACATAACGGTAAGCGAGATTAATCAACAGCAACAACAATAATAATAGCAGTATGTAAAACAATAATCATGAATTATTAAGAATTAAATAATTAAGATAAGAAAATATTATTAAGATAAAAATAAAAACCAGAATATATGAGGGTAATAATGCATAGCAGCAGCATTTCGTATTTCGAACACACCATTTATGTAATCTCATCTAATTTCAAGTACTCGACTTACTGCAGCAGCTTTATGGACAATAGATCCAGAGGAACAACAGGCTGAGAATGAAACTACGTGAGTACAACAGTATACTATTAAATTACGTATGGGGTCAAACAATAGCTATAAGCTAATATATATATGCATATATGGGGCATCCCATGTTAAATCGGAAAACTTGGGAATTCATAGCTCGGCATATAATCGGCCAAATTAAACTTTTTTAGAACCTCTCGAGTCGCAGGGCAGAAAAGTAAAGCTCCAAAAATCGACCTTTTGGAATTCCTTTACTTGATACATTTTTAGAGCTTCTTCCGACCGGAAATCGCTCGCTGATCACAAATTCAATGGTAGTTTTTCGCTAGCACGAAATATGATAGGTAAAAAAATGAAAAACCTGATCTTTCACGTTTTTTTCGATATTTCGCCCATTACTTTCGGACTATCGAACGAATAACCATCATTTTCGCAATGTGAGAGAAATTTTCGATGGAATATGACTTAGTTAGAATCATTTTTAAGAAAACAAAATTTCTCCCCCTCCGGTGCTCATTTTTGCGGGCTCTTTCATTCCAAAAATCACAATTTTCAACCTTTCGCCACGGCCACAATAATCGTGCTATCCGAAAGTTCCTGGACTCATTCTTCGCGGCTCAGCAAGCTCTTCAAAAAGTTATTCATGAAATTTTCTGTCAGATGAACGAGAAGGGAGATACAGCATCGCGAAAAGTCGATTTTTCGAGGTTTCGCGATACCCCATTGTCAATCGTAAATTTACCGCCCAACAAAAAAATCACGGTTTCATTTTCGATATTTCAGGATTTATCGATTTTAAGTGGGTAAATCGTAATCTCAGGTTTTTTGCGTTTTTCTCCTAGAGTATTTGAGATATCGGGATAAAATAACGTCATAATCTTCATCAGCGAGAAATTTCCGGTCGAATTGAACCATTTACAATCATCTGACGGAAGTTTTTTATTTGTTGACACCCTCTAATCGCATTTTCCGAAATTTTCGGATATATCGTCATCGACGAGGATGTCAGCTGAGACGATACATCTTGATTTTGCAGTCTCAACTCTCAATTCATACGCTTCCAATCGAGTCAATTATTTATTCATTTGTCCATTGTTAACCATTAGTTATATGCTACTGTCCACATAAGCAGAAAAACTCATATAGTCATGGCACATAGATACGACCGTAATGTTCACTCTCCATGTGTTTGGAACAAAGTCAAGCATTGTTACATGAGCATGTGAACACGTACACTCACAAGAGCATGTATATCCCTATCAACGCACCGGACCTCTCGAAATCCCCAATATATATTCTATATATAACGCATGTGTATATTTCTCGCTATATATTCGGATTAAATTCATTGTTCATGCTCAACTGACTTACCGGGGAATCGAATCCGGTATCGAGTGCTTCATCCATTGTTCATTTAGCGATGCCTTGTCCGAAAACCGTCCAAGCCACATATATATATATGCTTTAATCTCAATGAAGATTTTCATTCTCCCTAAATTCTCGCTCCAATCGGTATACAATACATCGAGCCGATTTCATGTCACCTCAACAATAAAACGTTGTGAGCAAAAGTAACACCTACTATTCTGTAACATTTTTCGACAATAATAACAATTATAATAATCAGAATAATAAATGCAGCTTTGACAAATTAATAAATTTAACAACTGAAGTTTTGGACTATCAAAGTGCAGAAAATACATTGTTCAGTTGTTTGTAAAAACCCCTGCAACAGGGGTGTGCAAGTAAAACTATCTAATAAATAATAAATAATACATTGTTCAGTTGAAAGTAATACAACGAAAAAGGATGTGGAACAAAACTCGTTTCGTATATTGTGTCGTGGAAAATGAATTTATTCAACTCAAAGCAATTTTTTGATTATGACAAAAGAGGAATTTTTGGTTAATTATATTTGTATTTAGATCAGAGAAATCAATCTTCCATTATAAATAAGGAAATTGACATTTAACTCGGGTGTATGTGTATTTTCATTAGTTTCACCACAGATAGGCATGCTGCCTCTGCGCGTGACACGAAACTTTGACGCAGAGACTGTAACGATCTCGTAAAACGTAATAGCCAGCGAACATACGCGGGAGGGGTTCGAAAGGCGTTGGAAGGAGCGGTAATTGGCGAACGTAGGACAGAAGGGTGTTAAACGTTGCGCTTTCACCCACCACCGTCGTCGTCATGTTTCTCGTTGCGAGACTCGCCCTCCCATCACATGACCCCTACAGATTCCACGGAATGAAATCCTATCTCAAGCTGTGATAAACGTCTGAGAGAAAAAAAAGAGAAAGTGAATAACAGAAAATTGGAAACAGAGAAAGAGAAAGAGAGAGAGAGAGAGACAGCTAGACGCCTAGTAAAAGAATTGGTCACTGAGGTTTGTGGGGGTTGAAAAATCTCAAATGACAAACACGTGACGGAAGTTTCTATCGGAAAATAACTGGGAAATTTGAACACGTTTGGCTTTTTAAATGAATAATTGATATATGTGCCAGGTGTATTACATAAAATAAACAATCTTATTGAGTGACAATTTTTCTTTGTAATTAATTAAAACTAGGTGACGTAATGAATTTGATTTTTTATCAAAAAGTATGAGTTTTTCAGAAAATATCATTAATCATCGAGATATTTAAGTTGAAAAATTGCGTACTATGATCTTGTAAATGAAATATCGTAAAAAGCAAGAATTTAGAAGAAAAAATGACTGGAATAAATTGTATTTATTTTATTTAACAAAAAATTCAAAGACATGATAAAAAAGTAGGAGTTACTATTGAAAAAAAAAGTTGCCCCAAGTTTATTCTAGAAAACCAATTTCAAGGTCAATTTCAAGATCATAGTAAAACCAATCGTCTTAACTCTGACAACTTTTGTATTTAACATTTTTTACCAGAACACGATCCTGCCAACTCATTTAAAATATACACTCTGTACATATCTATATAAATATAAGTATACCTTTATAGATGGGGAAAAAATAAAAAATATAGTCAGGAATGGACAATGGGGAAAAAGAGGACGAGACTTGCGAGCGATGCAGCGAAGCGTGCTACGTAGCTCTGAACAAATTATTCAACACGCTATGGCTATGCTGTATTCCCTCTACCGCTTACAACTCCTATCTCCATTTTCGTGCCAATAGCTAAGTCTTTGAATCCTTTCGACTTTTTATTAAAGAATTCAGATGAAATATTAATAAAATATTGCCCACAAGTTATGTTTTTTTCTGCAATTTGTTTATTTATCAATGTAAAACAACTTATAAAGCCATATTTTTATACGTACATGTAGATCAATATAACGAACGACTCATGCAGATTGTTCTCCATTCGATATAGAGAGAATCAACACGTAAATTCCTCAATGCAAGTCGAAATGAAATACTTATTACAAAGTTGATGATTATCAATTAACGAGGTAAGTTTCTGAAAAAAAATACGTCTCAACGCGGATCCATTACAATATCGGAAATCTGACAGCACCGTTATCTGATAAAGAAAAAAAAGAGCGAGGGGTAGAACGCGAGCTCCGACAAATCGTTGAAGATCAATCGATAAAAATAAAAAGTGAGTGGAGATACACTCGAAATGGCTGGCGGATTTTCACCATTTCCTTTCAGTCTTCC